>CAMOHE010049767.1:16339-60918 GCA_946598075.1 Artocarpus hirsutus | reverse complement strand
CAAAATGATTTAAGCCAAAAATGGATTTTTATCAAAAGTTTTCAATGACAGATTGGGAAATGATTTTATTTAAATATCTTTACAAACGATTGATTGAGAAATGTTCATAGTGAACTTCATAATGAATATAAATGTTTATATATGGTAAAGAATAGATGTTATGAACCAAAGAGATATATGTATATATATATTGAGGGCATGATGCCATATCAGAGATCGGGTCGTGTAGTGAACGACCTTGGGGGCAGGTCCCGAAACCCAGCTAGGCCACTACGGTGGTGAGTCATGTATGGTTTGCCCAAGAAAGGAAAAATGGTACTCTTTTGATTGATTTATTTGAATTATTTTGGGAAGACTATATTTTATTTAATTTCACATTTAATTATTTATTCGTTAATTGTTCCAGTTCATTTTTATATGTTTATTTGATTTATACAATTTCTTTTAAAGTTGAATAATTTTCAAATATAGTCCTACTGAGCCTTTCGCTCACATTTTATCTGTTTTAAAATCTTAACCCTAGGTGGATATCAGCATAGGATTGGAGAGGAGTCCGCTGACCGGACTTACGATCAATAGAAGTATTTGATAGGTTAAATTACCATTCAAGGCATGTAAGATTTTAACTTCTCTTTTATTTTGGATTGTGGTTATATCATAATATTGTCAGTACTATATGTGTGTGCACAATATGTGAGCTAGTGAGACTCATACGCGTTCCACCCCATATTTAGTTATTTTAATGTTATTTCTATTTGTTTAATTATTATGATGATTCATTTTATTTCTTTAACTTATTTTATTTAAACGATTTTCAAATTATCACATTTTTACTTATAAATTTGATTCTAAAACCTTGTTTTTAACTAAATATTCATTTATTTAACTTAATTAAACCACCACGTCACCTCCCGTACTCCGGGACGTGACAGGACCTTGACGTCTTTGACTCTCAAGGTTAAGTTATTTATTGGGAGAGTTCCGGCTCTGAGGAGATACCATCAAAAACCGCTTTTGTTATCCCAAAAT
The DNA here is from genome assembly GCA_946598075.1 of Artocarpus hirsutus. Taxonomy (NCBI): domain Eukaryota; kingdom Viridiplantae; phylum Streptophyta; class Magnoliopsida; order Rosales; family Moraceae; genus Artocarpus; species Artocarpus hirsutus. Next base: position 59,889 of record CAMOHE010049767.1, on the reverse strand, counting down.
TCGACTCTGATTTTAAAGAAATGCTAAGAGAGTTCCCTCCAGCTACAACCATAGTCCCCAACAAAGGGAAGTAGACTCTTAAATCCCTGATAAAGAAAGCAAAGAAAAACCCACCCTTAAGACTTACGGGTCCTTCTGTTAATGCTAAGAGAGCTAAGTCTTTTCCATTCCCTCCTTCTGACGAGGACATGATTGGTTGTGAGGATTTTATTTTTGAAGATCCCATGAAGGAAGGAATCCCTTATTCTTCATGACTGCTTGTCATTTAGGATTACGTACTTATCATCTAGAGATCTTAAAATTGTCAAGTATCTCGGGAACTTAAAATTGGCTGAGCGTCTTGAAGAGAAAAGCATGTGGGTTAGTGGTGCTATATGTATTTCTTTCTCTCTCTCGCTGTTTCTTTTTGTTATGCCCCTTCCTTATTCTTTTATTCTTGCACCCTCAGATTTCTATCAAGGCAAGAAAGCTATGTTCTAGGCTTAACCTCCTTTCTTCTAAAAATGAAAAAAAAGGGAATGGAATTGGAAGAAGTTCACACCTTCATGACGGCAAAGGAAAGAGAGCTTGAAGTCGCTTTAAAGAACATGGAGTCTCTTGTCAATGATGGGGAGAAAGAAAAGGCACTCATCAAGAAGCTCAAGGAAAACGAGGCTGCATGTAAGAAAAATGAAGAAACATTTGCTTCAGAGAAAGCTTGGTGGGAAAGAGAACAGCAAGAGTTAGAAGCATACTATGACAAGGGAATTACAGATATTATTAACACGACTCATACTTTCAAATTTATTTGGGATTTGAGCTTTCTTAGCAGGCTTAGCATCCATTACGGCCACAATCTCCAACTTCGGGCCTCCAAGCAAACTCAAATCCCAATCAGGTTTGAAAGTATGAGTCGTCTTAACCATGTCTACAATTTACCTGTTATAGTATCTTTCTAACTCTTGGCATTCTCTTTGCCACTGAGCTTTCTCTGAAGCAAATGTTTCTTTGCTCTTCTTAAGTAGAGCCTCGCTTTCCTTGAGTTTCTCGATGAGTGCCTTGTCTTTCTCTCGATCCTTGGTAAGTGACTCCATGTTCTTTAAAGCGGCTTTAAGCTCTCTCTCCTCCTTTAGGGAGGCACGACCTTCTTCCAAATCCCTCCCTTTTTGTTCATTTTCAGAAGAAAGGAGGTTAAGCCTAGAACAAAACACTCCCGCCACCGCAGTAGCCTAGATTGCAACAATAAAAAATGAAGAAGAGGCGTAAAAAAATTATAAATGCGTATGGTATTACTAACCGTCACATCTTCCATTAGGTGTTGCGATAAAAAAACAAAAAGAAAGAACAGAAGATAGTGGTTTGACTAAGAATAGCTTACATCCATTGGGTTTTTCTTCATTATTGAAGAAGTTTGGTACAAACTCAATCTCACCAATTCGCTTTCTGAGCAATTTTGACATAATTATAACCTAAAATTCTAAGTACTTGGCCCCCTTTCGAGTCCTCTAGCCTCCTATTTATAGTGTGTCGATGTGGTTAATTATTTCATAGCATCCCCTCAATCATATCCTTCCCGCTTCTCTCTCCTCCACTTGGAGTTGTGTCCCTCATGCCTTAATATAAGGACACCAAATGTCATCGTGGTCATGGGCGGTTGCCCTGTCCTTTTCAGAGAGTAGTAGAGAACGGTCTTTGATTGTATTTCTTCATGGTTCAAGTTGTATTGCTGGATTTGATGATTCCTTAACAAAAATATTGAGCTATCCCTCTTTGTCGGGGCTTGGTTGTTTCTCAACAAAAAATGTAGACTTATCCCTTCTAGGCCAAGGTTTAGTTGTCCTTCAAGAAAAATATTGAGTTATCACCTCTATGCTGGGGCTTAGTGTTGCACGTTGAGCTATCCCCTCTTTGTTGGGGTTTAGTCGTTCCTCAACAAAAATGTTACGCTATGCCCTTGCTGGGGGTTTCTTGCCACTAAGACGCCAAATTTTAATTGCAGAATTAAGGCTCAATTGCTTCAAATTGACGACATGAAAAATCGACTTTGACTCTTTAACAATGTGATATAACAGTTGCATAGGAATCATAGTCAGCGAGGGCGCATCAATGCAGGGAACCGATGTCAATTGTTAATGAAGGCGCGTGGGCTTAGGGAGGACAATCGTCTAGGAAGAGTGCAAGAGGGCATGGACAGCAATCGTCAAGAAGGGCACAATAATCTGGAGATGGCAATCACCAATGATGTCCAACATGCTAAACAAATGTGATGGCATCCCCCTCCAGTTCTTGCAACCCTCCCCATGAAACTATCGAACATCTCCACATCCGTCTTGATCTTACTGACAATAGTAACAACAACGTCATCCCTAGATCTCTCCACATGACTACAAGATCTCTCCACATGACTACAAGACCCCCCTTTTCATTCGGCCTTTTAATATTCTCAATCTTATGTTTTGGTTAAACGTTCTTTTTCTTTTTTTTGGAAGTCTTAAGATTTTTTATATTCTCTTAATTGTGTTTTAATCATTTTTGTGTCAAAATCATTTGTTGACTGAGAATATATATATATATATATATATATATATATATATATATATAAAGCAATCCAAGAACGTTTTGATAAAAATTTACAGCATACCTTCACTAAAATGGAGAATCTAAAAGACTACAAAATCCAGTATTCTATGACATGTATATCTAACGGTACATTCTCTTGGATCTTGCTATAATTTCAAGATTTAATTTTACGTTTATGGGGGGTTTCCAGATGCGTGCGTCATCTAATTCCTAAATTATCACAGTCAATAGTGTTCAGAGGAAACGTGATTTATCTTTTGTTCTAGATCATACGGAATGTGAATTTTTTTAACAGGAAAATGTGAGTGCTTTATTATTATTATTATTGTTTTTTTTTTTTTTTTTTTGAGTGAGAGGTTGGAACTCTAAACCTCAAAATAGAATGAGACGTGAATTTGCCCTTATGTTTTAATTGCAACCACAAAAATTGTGAATGTTAGTTGTCCTTATCAACAATGGCAGAGGAAAGTGCAAAATTTTTAAAAATTGTAATTTAGCCCAAAAAGTTTTTAAAAATAATTAGATTTACCCAGATGTTGTATAAAATTTATAATTGTGCCCCACAATACTTACATGATGTTGTTATGCCCCCGTTTTATAAATATATATATATATATATATATATATAAAATCATGCTTAACTAAATCATAAAAACATAAAACTATGTATCCATTTAATAAAATACTATTTTTAGTATTTATTTTATAGTGCCCCACTGGAAAAAATGGCCAAAGCCTACCGATGTCTTTTATTGAGTCTTTTATTTATACTTTTTATTTTCCCTTGGTATTGGAAACGGAAATTATTTTACCCTTGTATTGCTGTTGTAATAGATAATGAATTAAAGTCCATTAATGAAATTTAAAAGGAGAAAAGAAACACTTGGCAGCATATATATCGATGAATTGAGTTTTTTTCAATATATAAAAATAAATATATATATATATATATATTTTTTTTTTTCCTATCAGCAAAAATTAGAAGTTTTTTTTTTTTTTTCCCTTTAGATTTAATTGAGTCATCCTGCACTTTTATCCTCGTAAACCTTCATGGTTCAATCCAAGACATTCCTAATTTAAGGTACGGAAAGTGTCAATTGGAATTTTATATCACCTGCTAATATAATGGAATTTAATAAAGGTTTTGAAAGGCAGAAAGAATGAAAGATATTGCCTTATACTAAAGACAAGGACGAAATACCCATTGTCATTATTCCACTTAAGTAATAATGCTCTGCCCGCTGTCGCTTGATGAGGGTGTTTTTCTTTTTTTGGTTGATTTTTTAGTATAGTATTGAGAGACTATTGGTAGTCGTGAAACAATAGACCACCATCAGTAGCATGGTAGTCCAATCACTGAAACTTTCAGGGCTGCTACTTTCAGTGATACGTGGGACACTTAAAGTAATTCGATGAATTATATGCAGTAGTACAGGAGCATACCGTTAGTTGCACGCTAGACTATCACGACTCAGAGGTTACCGGTCCATTACCACAGCAGCAAGGTATGATAGCCGAAGATGGCAAGGAGGTCTCAACGAGCCCAGTGTTGGCAGCTAAAGAAATCTCTTTTTAAGCAGTAAAATGAAACAAGTGTCATTGGCCTTGAGTGCCTAGATGCCTTCAATCCCAAATTCCTCTGATTCTACGGGGGAAAAGCTCAATCTCACTTCATTTTGGTAAGTATTCATTAGAGGTGTTCACGAATCAGATCATACGGATTAAGGATCATTCCTAGTTCAATCCGTACATATCGGATTTAAAAAATTTCAATCCAAAACCAATAGGTGAATACCCCAATCCAATCTGGACAACATGAATTTTGCGGATTTACGGATTGAGCCTTTTACGTTATTTAAAAACTAGCAATTAAAATTAACATGGTATGACATAACTTAATTTTATAAGATTCAATATATTACAGCCCAATAGAATACAAGTCTTTAATAATAAGCAACATTACAACTAATAAACTTAAATAAACTTTAGATGTGAAAATAATGTTAATCTTTGTAATTGGGTTAACTTTTTTTTTTTTCTTAAACATATAAACTTTGAACACACTACCATAAAAATAAAGGTTTATAAATTTATTAAAAATTTTATTCGAATTCACGAATTACATGGATTATAGGAAATATTCAATCCATAATTTAATCTATCATATCGGCTTAGGAGAAAATCCTAGTCCGAAATCAATGATTAATTATAAAAATTCTCCCACTATAGCCCGTCTAGCATTATATCCTCTGAACTTTAAAATGTAACAATTATTTCCCCAAACTATGAAATATTAACCACAAAAAAATTCTTTGGTTAAAACTTTTAAAAAATCTTGCTACAAAATTAAGATTTGATGCATAATATAAATGTATTTTGATAACTTTATCATGTCTAAAGCTAATTTAAATTTAGAAGATATAATTTAAATTTAAATTGTCAAAAATATTAACTGAAAAAGTTGAAAACAAATTTTAAAATAAATAATCTACTCTTTTACTTTTATATGGCTACATCAGGGTAAGATAACAATCTAATATTTCGTAAAATTGTTCAACAATCTTATCATTTATATAATATTGTATCATTTATGTTCAACACCATAATTCATGAGTTTTTTTTTGTTAATATTTTATAACTAGATCCAAGCATACTGCACATCGTGTATAAATTAATCTCTGCCTAATTTATATATATATATATATATATATCACTGTCACATACACCAAAAATATTAAAATAATAGAATTAGTCGACAAGGATCTCACAATAATTGTCCGTATTGGAAAAGATAATATTTAATTATTTTTTTACTATACGCCTTTCCGTTGGCTACATCTCATCACATCATATTTATATTCATGATATTGACAAAAAGGAAATTGCTCTCTGACGTCCCTCGATTTGTGGGTTTAGGTAGCCACTTGGAGGTGCATTGCCGTTAAATTTAAGAAGTAATTACACAAATTGTTTATTTTAAAAGCGTTGAGTCTGAAAATATCGATGTATATACAGTATTACAATAACATCAAACTTTAATATGTAAAATTAAAAAAGTTTTTTGTTTTTATATTTGTTCCACATTTTAGTCATAGTATTGACTTTTTGTGCAATAAATTACCATGATTGGTTGTGTGACATATCGTTTCATTTGTTTTCATGTTTGTTAAGTTCTTTCACAATTAATTACCTTGCAATCAGTTGGATTATATTAGTGAGATTTAGCCACCTTTTGGTTTATATTATTTTCCTTCCTCCTCATATGTAAATTTCAGATTACTTTTATTTCTTTCTCCTTTCGTTTTTGCTATTATGGATTTAATTGTCGAAGACTTTTTCTATCCTTCATTTCAGCTTTTCATAGTGGAAAAATAAATATTGACATTGACTCTCTCGTTCATAAGTGTGAAGCATTTTTTTATTGTAATTTTTTTATTAAATTATGAATCATTAATTATTACATTCTACTTTAATTTTTTATGATAATTTTCGTATTCATTTTTATAATGGAGACAAAAAAAAAAAAAAAAAAAGAGTACTGTCATTGGGAAATAAATTTGAACACGTCAACTGAAACCTTCGTCAAAGAGGAATTTGAGATTGAACTTTCCTCCTAGTAATAAAGGTAACTGAATTTTTTCCCCTTTAATGGGACGTCCATGCAATAGAAAAAAAATTGAGAGTTTGATTAGAAACTTATAAAGGATATTATTGCTTGTAAAAGCCACCGCGATTGAATTGATATACGAGACAAACAAAGGAGTGGAGATTGGGAAATTGATTGCTCAAGCCTAAAAGGTTTTGGCGTGATTAGGGTGACGGAGCCAGAAAAATTACTTAAGAGAGATGAAATATCTACTACTATTGTCAAAAAAAAATTAAATAAAGAGAGATAAAGAATTTTGGAGGCAGAACATAAATCTGGAGGGGCAGAATGTGATTTTTATAAAATTTTATAATAATATTAAAAGAAAAAAATTCAAAGCGGTCGCCCACCTTAATTCTTAGTTCTTGTGTGGCTCCGCTTGGTGTGTTGATCATCTCAAGCCCTTGAATCGGGACTTTAATCAATCTCTTTTTTTTTTTTTTTTTTTTGAGTCAATCTATTGTCTATCTTTGATAAAGTTTGTGAGGTTTTTTTGTTTATTTATTTAGTTCTTGCTTAGAATAATAGCTTGTTTGGCATTAGTTAGTTCTAATCAAATTTTCAATTAGCAATAGTATAAAGCTTTCACATGCTACAATAAAAACCACTACAATATAAAGCTCTCATATGCTATCGTATTTACAATTCTAACCACCGGTTTTAACTACTATGCCAAATATCCTATAAATGGAATTTGTGAAGTTGGATTGTTTTGGTGGTTATCTATAATATTATCAACACTCGATAAAGAACATGAGATGCATGACCTAATAATCAAATTGATGTAAGAACTAGCCTACGGCAGTATTAGCACTCCTACAAGGAGGTGTCAAAGATTTTAGGAAAAAAAATAAAAATGCTTGTAATTATGGGTAAATTATATCATTGCACTTTAAATTATTCACTTTTTAAACCCCTAAACTTGTAATCTTAGCATAATGCACCATGAACTTTGAAATCATTGACAATTGAGGTCCAATGGCTCCTTTTAATTTTAGTTAAGTACTCTTTTTGATATGTTGAACTTTAATTTTTTTCCTTAAAACGACAAACTCTACCTTTAAAATAAACGCACGTACAAATTCTGTGATCAAAATTGTCATTACTTTTTAATACTTATTAGTTATTGGACCTTAATTACCAATGATTTTAAAATTTAGAGTGTATTTTGCCAAGATTGATAGTTCACAGTCCATTATGCAAAAAGCGAATAGTTTGAGATGCAATAGTATAATTTACTCTGTATTTGTTATATTATGAGAATGCATTTATACATGGAAGAAAAGGACGTTACATATATATATATATATGAAGAAATGGAGGTACACTTGTGCTACTTGTTTTTTTTTTTTTTTAAGAAAATTACGTGTTATGTCATACTTTTAAAAGTTTTATTCATGGCATACTTAGAAAAAGTTATACCATATTATCATTTATATTACATGTTAAGTTGTGTCATAAATAAAAATACATGGCATTTACAAAAAGTAAACATTAAAAGATAACATTTGTCAAAATTCCCCCTTTTTTGAAAGAAAAAATTTCATTCCAATGAGGAAGAAATACAAATGTGGCAAACCTTGGGATATGAGGCATAATCCTTAATATAATCTAGTTCTACTAGTACAATTATGCTCTAATATGCTCAAGCCGAAGAGTGAAAACGCATGTCAAAGGCTTGAAAAAAAAAAGGAAGCACCTCCACACATAGAAACAACCACACATTACGCTATTTAATTAGGCACACAACAAGCGATAAGAATATTCGAAATAATCATGGGTCACAACAATGTAGCACAAAGAGAAAATTTTATGTTATGCCACATTTTTAAAGGTTGTGTTTATTCATACCACACTTAAAAAAGTTATGCTACATTATTATTCATATTAAATTTTAGGTTGTAACACAAATAAATATATATGGCATTTATAACAAGTAAGTCTTAAAGATCACATGTATGAAAATTCTCCTAGCATAAAAGCCACAACCATAAGGCAAAAACAAATCACACCCTGTAAAGAGCAAACTCTTGAGGGACGAACAAACCAATGACAACCAAAAAATTAAAACAAGCTAACAAAAGAACAAAACAATAAAGCAAGCACCAAATAGGAGGAAAACAACCAGGCCTTTATTGCAAAACGACTACACAAAACACTATAACCAAACGAGCAATTGATGTCGACAGCCAAAACAAAAGAGAGGCGAGGTCCAACCCACCACCACCATGCCAAGTCAAACCCCATTGTAAACCGCCACCAACACAACCAACGTGACATCTCCGACCATGGCTACTAGGTACCCTAGCAAACAAAAACCTGCCACCATGAGATACCAAATCTAGCCACCAAGCTCCAGGAACAGACCCATCACCAAAGAAGAAGGCCAACCACCCAAGTTTGGACCTCACTTGAGGAGCCACTGTTCCATAGCCCACGACCAAAAAAGCCCAAATTTGACCCTACCTAGCCGTGCCTGCCACGACCTAACAACAATCTCAACCCCAGCCCCTGCCACGAACCCTAAAAGACCACCAATCCATAGCTCCAAGCGCTAGCGCAACCCTTACCGGCTAGATGTTACCCAAGACCTCCACACCAGGATGTCGTTCCCACTCTAACGGAGACCATGCAGCCAGCCCAAGGCCGATGCTAGAATCCAGTCCAAGGATTGTTGTTAACATTCTAAACGCTAATAGAAATGTTTGTCGAATGGTTAAGGGTTTAGATATTCTAAATTGAATACTAAATTGACAAGTGCAAATCTTCACATTCAAAACCTTAAAAAAGAAAACCAACACTCTAACTTTTAACAATAAACTCACGGCTGCTTGACCATCCTATTCATTTTACATATTATGATTTTAGTAAACTAATGAAGTTGGTATTGAAACATTGGATATAAGCCTATGAATTTTGTTTTTAATTAGAGATTGAAGATTTAATCGTGAAAATTTTAAATTTGCGATTAAAGCTTAATTTACACGTTGTTTGACAATTTGAACTATGAACTCGAATCAAACTTGTATTTCAGGACATCAACTTGGACACAAATTCGGATCTAGAAGTTAGTTCAGAGTAGCCAAAAAAGTACCCAAAATCAAGATTCACCCCTCGCCCACCCTTAAGCAAGAGGGAAAATTTCTCCAATTTTAGATTTGAACCACATTTCCCCTTAAATTCATGTTTCTAATATGCATTCAAACATAGATTTATTTTATTCTTTGTTCACATTTTTAACTCTAAAATTTACGGATTGTACCATTACTTTTTAGAAAAAGAATGAATAAAATGATTTATAGAAAAAATTACATTAAGATGTGCCTTCCACCTTTGTGATAAGTTTTTCGTTATAAAATTCTTTTCTAAAGGTAATATTAAACTTTTTCACAATTAGGGATGATAAGAGAGCGGGTATGCTTTCCCCAATCAAGATACATAATTTGATACTGTATTTATTTACCGTATAAATATTAAAAATCTAATGACATCAGTAAAACTTGATGAAAATTCCACTCAATTAATTGTAATAACTAATAGTGCAATTGCCAATCTCTCATAAATATAAAATAAAAACAAAATCCAAACTTCAATAATCTGAAAACTAAATTTGCCTATTTTCAAAAGAAATAAATAAATAAATTCGCAAAGCAAACCAAATATTTAAAACAATAAAAATATTTATACTTGTAGTGTACTATGAAGTGTTTGATAGTTAGGATAAAATTATTATTTATAAAATAAAAAATTAAGGTTAAGAATTTTTTTTCTTTTTTGAAGGAGTTTCCCTTGTTTTTTATACATCCATGCTTAAAATTAAATTTAGTAATATATATATATGAAAAAAGCTAGAGTTACTTTTTTGTCTCTCTTTGTCTTCTTCTTTTGCTACATGTCATTTCACTTTCCAACAACAAAAGAACATAGCTATCAACCATTATTTACGTTTTATTGCAACTTTGCCGCTTTATTTTTTACTTTATTGTAAAATTAACTTTTAAATTATAAAACTGTATATATAACGTAACATAAATAACATTATATATATGTATATGTATGCATAACGTTATACATTTTTTCACTATAAAAAAACGTGCTTTTATTTTTTTTATTTTATTTTTATCGTAAATGCCGTTTGTGGGTAGCACATTTACATTATAATCGAGGATTTTTTTGGTTGAAATAACATTATACGAGGATTACCATATATATTCAGTAAACGATAAATATAAAAAGAATGCCACACACATACTAAACCACAGGAATCAGGTTTTATTTTCTTTTTATGGATACAGGAAAATCGTATTTACTTATATATATATATATATAAATATTTGTGGGAAATAATATTGCAAAATAGTTTGGCATTGCAAGTCGTTTATGTATTGCAAAACGATTTCATAAAAAACAAAACAAAAAATTTATGATTCTTCGAAAAGCAATTTATTACATTAAAGAGTGACAAAACTATAATAAAATGCAAAATAATGATTTATATTTATGCTGCCTTATTATTTGTTATTAGAAAGTAGAATGATATGTGGTAAAAGAATATAAAGAGTAATAAAAAGAGTTACTCTATTATTGCTTTATGTATATATAAATATATGTATAACAAAAGTACACCTAATTAATCGGATTGAGACGGTACGGAAAGCTCCACCTGCATCCCGGCCCACCCCACCCCTCTATCAGGTGTTAAATTTAGACCTCTATGCCTATTGTCAATCATCTAGCGTTCTCGTACTTATCTTTTTAGGATTGGGTATCTAGGAATACCTATGCCGTGGATAAAAATGTCATCCCATTTACAACATTAATATAGCCTTTTAGAGTATTTTTAATGCAATACTAAATTGACGTGTGAGTTATAAATTTATCATTTGAGTGTAACAAAACCCTTTACAATACAATGTCATTTTTAATATTAAATTTACTATATGTTAAACTTTGTGGCAAATTTAGTATGTAACAAATTTAACATTTGTTCTTGTTGGTTGGTAGATTGAATTTTTTTTGCTTTAATAATTATAACATTCTTATTTTTTTTAATTATTTTAATTTTATTTTTATAAGTTTCAAGATTTAATAATTATAACAAAAGACAAAAATAATTTTAAATAACATTATCGACTGAAGTATTAAATAAAATAAAGCATCAACTATACAATTTTTATACTTTTGGTAGCAAATATAATATTGAAGTTGGCATCCACGTTAGAGATGATCTTAGCTTTAATAATTTAAACGAGGATGCAAAATCTTTTGTACCATTTGTTTCATTAGCCAAAACTATAATTCAATTTTTTTATCTCAAAAATTAAATTTCTATTAAATTTATAAACCAAACGAGCACTTTAATCTCTTTTTAGAATGTTTATTTCATTTTAAAGAAAAAAAGTATGTTTTTAGCTTCTATTGATAATCACAATTTAATTAATAAGGTTGGATTTTTATTACACTATATTATGAATTGTCATTAAAACATTCTTTTTTTTTTTTTTAAGATATACAAATATTAAATACTTAACCGTTTCATGTACTAGGAAAAATCACATGCTTAGTTTCCAAGTTGGAACCGCAACAAGAGCAACCTGTCAATCTGTCACTTGCCATCTATGATCAACCATGGACCACCGCAACCACGCCACTTGGAAAGAAGAGCAAGAAAATGCCAGATCAGGAGCATTTTGTGGTCATATAAAATTATAATTTTCTAGTTTTTTTTTTCCTAATTATTTTCTCCCCTGCAAAATATAAGAGATTGATTGCCAAACATAGAGAAGTGATTATCAACAAAAACACGCTCCACATAAAAAGAAGAAAAAAGGGGGAAAAGTCTTGAAAGTTTTACATGAAACAGATTTGGTCTCAAATGGTGACCTTGAAATCCAGCAAAAATGCTCACCTTAAAAAACCAATCCACTTGACTCTCTGTCACCCTCATCTGACGCATACCCTTTTGTCCTTATCTTAAAGCCCTGCAATATTTTCTTCTTAAATAATTTCCTTCTTTTCACTTTTTTTTTTTTTTTGGGTATTTTTCACGTTTTTAACTTAAAGAGTTCATTCTCCTCCTTCTGCTCACTTTTTTCTCTCAAGTATTTTCCATCAGCTTTTTTCTACCATTCTTTCTCCTTCCCAGAGGGAGAGCGACAAAGGTCTGGTCTTTGATTCATTTCTGTACTTGGGTTTCCACTATATCATGTTTATTTTCATTATATGATTAAATTCTCACATGGCCTTTCATCAGAATTATACGTATGATTCATTTTTGTCCATTTCATTGCCCATGGACTATAATATCTGTTTCTTCTATGTTTCTCTTGTGCTTGGTTTATTGATTTAAGCTTAATGGTGATTAGTCTTTCAATTTTTTTGTTTCGCGGGCTTCTTTCCAATCTGACGGGCGTATTTATTTGATTGTATATAAAGCGTAGAGCTTATTGGATTTTGGTTTAGTTTGGCTTACATACTCTGCAGTTAGAGGATTGCATGAAACATTAGAAGATTGATTTTTCATGGTTTTTTGCTTCTGAAATGATTTCTTTCTTTTTTTTTTTTGGTGTGGACTTTTGGAAAGCTGGATTTGGAACGGCAATTCCTAGGGACTAGAGACCCTGGTTCTTCGTTCTGCTAATTGTTTTCCAGTTTTATGTTTTTGTCGCTGGAATATTCTAGTGAAACTGTAAACTTTAGTCGCTTTCATGACTCCAGTATTTTTTTTTGGAGGAATCAGGGCTTCATTATTTGAAGTACTTTTTCTCACCCTTAAATTGCTGCTGAAAACAAGTGACGGGCAATCATGCTTTATTAATCAAAATTTTGTATGTAGTTTGAATTTTGATTTGATTCTAGTTATTTTCTTATTTTCCAGTGTTCTATTGTGTGAAATTTCATTTTCTTTTGAATGGATATTGTGTAATAATTTAGGATAAAGAAAAGAATTGCTTGATCCAATTCTGCAAGTGGGTCATCAATTTTGCATGTTAAATCTTCTGATTTGTTGAAATAATCCAACTTAAATTTGTTCTTTTTTTTTTTCTTTTTTAAAGCAGAACTTTTTGGAATAGCATAAAAGGAGGAGTGAAGATGGAAATAACTAACGTCAGCGAATATGAGGCAATTGCAAAGCAGAAACTGCCCAAGATGGTTTATGACTACTATGCCTCTGGTGCAGAGGACCAGTGGACTCTCCAAGAAAACCGAAATGCTTTTTCAAGGATTCTGTAGGCCCTTTATTCTCCCCATTTTGGTGTTTCACTTTCACTAGAGCAGATTATACACTTACGAGCGTGTTCAGCATTCTGTTCTCACAAAATTTTATTTCCTTTGAATTTAAACAGGTTTCGGCCTCGCATTCTGATCGATGTGAGCAAAATAGACATGACTACAACTGTTTTGGGATTCAAGATTTCTATGCCAATCATGATTGCTCCTACTGCTATGCAGAAGATGGCTCACCCTGATGGTATCAGCCAAAATGTTCTTTTCTATGTATCTATAGAACCTTTTTTTCCCCCTTCAGGGTACTTGTGTGTTTGATCTTAGAATTTATAATTGAATTTGGTCAATGCTTGATCCTTGGTTCCCAAAATATGAAAAGTTATTTTCCAAGTAAGAAAAGAACAACGGGACTTATGTCTAATATAATGCTTGTGCAGGTGAATATGCAACGGCAAGAGCAGCATCAGCAGCTGGCACAATTATGGTTTGGTCTCTCGCCATGGTTTACTTATTGTGTTAATTGAATTTACATTACATGTTTGGCTCATTTGATTCTTGCAATATTGGTGGTTTTAGACTCTATCTTCATGGGCTACTTCCAGTGTCGAAGAGGTTGCTTCAACAGGACCCGGGATTCGCTTTTTTCAACTCTATGTAAGTTTGAAGAAGTTTTTGCCAGACATGCAGTGGGGTAGCCATGTGGCTATTCACGCTAAAATCCTTCCAGGACCGGCCTTTGAGTGCTGATATTGAAATTAAGCGGTGTCTCAAATTTTTTCGAAGATTTGAAAGAATTTTGCATTATTCTCTTTTGTCCTCTTGTTGATCAGGTGTACAAAGACAGGAATGTGGTTGCACAACTTGTTAGAAGAGCTGAGAGGGCTGGTTTCAAGGCGATTGCCCTAACTGTGGACACTCCAAGGCTTGGCCGGAGAGAAGCCGATATCAAGAACAGGTACTGGATACTCTATTCACATTCGAATTGTGAATTTCTTGTTATAATTAATGAGAATCCTTGAATATTTGTGGTACTTTTGCAGATTCACTTTGCCACCATTTTTGACATTGAAAAACTTCGAAGGTTTGGATCTTGGAAAAATGGATAAGGTGAGTAACTCTACAACTTTCTTCACTATAAAAGCAATTATATTCTTTATTATTTTTACTCTGAGGTTATTATATTTTCTCGTGATTGTTGCAGACCGATGACTCTGGACTGGCATCATATGTTGCTGGACAAGTTGACAGGACTCTCAGCTGGAAGGTAAGGTATTTGTTTCCGTATTAAGACCAGAATCTGAAGTAGGAATATTAATTCTCTTCGGTTGGATATATTTAAAGGACGTCAAGTGGCTTCAAACAATCACCAGCCTTCCAATTCTTGTGAAGGGTGTCATTACTGCTGAAGACAGTAAGCAGATTATATTCTAGACCTCTTTCTCTCGCTCATCTATCTTCCATTCTGATTTGTTTGAAATTTCCAAACAATCTCACAACATATTGCTTCAAAAACTTTTGCTGTAACAATGCAGCAAGGTTAGCTATACAAGCTGGCGCTGCTGGAATTATTGTCTCCAACCATGGGGCTCGCCAACTTGACTATGTCCCTGCAACTATTATGGCTTTGGAAGAGGTAACATCAGATTTAATTGGCATACTAATTGCTCATATTTGGCCATTTAAAGGAATTATTAACCAGTTTTGTCATCATGCAAGTTCTGCCAATATTTTGCCTTGTCTCACAAGAAACTTTCTTGTAAGCCTTTTACTGACATTTATTCTAATGTTTTCCTATTGGGGTGACTTTTTAGGTGGTCAAAGCTGCACAGGGCCGTGTTCCAGTTTTCCTGGATGGTGGTGTCCGGCGAGGAACAGATGTCTTCAAAGCATTGGCTCTTGGAGCATCTGGCATATTTGTAAGTAAAGAATGCCAACAACTTTCATAATTAATTTAAATGAAGAAAGTTTACATCAGTCTAGCTTCTAGTAAAATCAGTTGATTTGATCTTACAAACCTCTGATCAGTAAAGTTTGAGTGTTAATCAACCGAGGCATTGTCCATAAGTTTGTGAAGTATGAATTGAAAGAAGGTAGTCGAGTAGTCGGGGATGTGTGGTTTGCTCTCACATGCTTTAAGGGTCAATTCGTCAAAGCACTTATTTGATAAAGAAACACAAGTTTCATGCTTCGCAAAGATTGTAAGGCACGGCATGACTTCTTTTGGAACGCATTTGCATAATGGGACAGGCTCCGGGATATCTGAATCAAAACAAAAAAAGTTGATTGTAATATAAATCTTGATATGCTCAACAATGATCAACTTCCTTGGTGCCCATGATGTCAGATTGGAAGACCAGTGGTGTTTTCACTTGCTGCTGAAGGCGAGGCTGGGGTAAGGAAAGTACTTCAAATGCTCCACGACGAGTTCGAGCTAACCATGGCTCTTAGTGGCTGCCGCTCTCTCCAGGAGATCACTCGGAACCACATTGTCACCGAATGGGACCGCCCTCGAATTGCCCCTGCTCCCAGATTGTAAGATGTTGACCTTGTTCTGCATTTTGATGCTGTTTGAAAGGGAGAAGTTTTCAAAAGCCTGAGATCTGCAGGAAGATATACTACAATGTCTCTTAATTCTTGCTTCAAAATCATAGGAAGAACTAAATAAACTTCTGTATTGAGAGTTTTACCATATTCTATAAATGGCTACTTCAGCGTATTCTTTTCTTTTCATAAGGTTGTTCCAAGTTTTTTTAGTGTACATTGTTTTCTGCTGGGATTATAGAATTTATTGTTCCACAACTGGGAACATAATTTCCAGGTTAATAAAAACGTTATAACTTTTTGGAATATTGAGACATGCGACAAAATTAAGATTTTGGCAAATTCCCGCGTATTGTTAAATAAGCAAAATGATCTTTTTTTTTTAAATATATAAATATTAACTTAGTGGTCAATCCTTAATTGAATCAATAAGTGTATAATTAATGTCAATCGATGATTTACCAGTTAATCACCAATTGATCAGTTTGAATAATATGATTGGTTTGAATTGGTTGGAATTGATCAACACATTGACCATCTTAGTGGTCCTTAGTCATTTTTTTTATAAAAGTTCTGCCATTTATTAAAAGGAGTGGTTAACACTAGCCATCTCTCTTAATATCAATTCGGATATGGTACACAGCTAGAGTAATTTGCCCTTAGAAAATCTAAGTGTTTTTTAAAACATTTTTATGAACAGAAGAAAATACTTTGGTTATGCCAAAATAACATCATATGAAACATGACGGCAGATACTTTTATAATAATTGCCACTAAAATTTGTGAGGTTGGGATTGTATTTTAGCATTGATCCTAGTATTGAACCGGCTAAATTTCTACATAAGGTTAATGAGAGAGATGGTCTAGTCATTTTTTAATTTTAAAATATGATTTTAATTTGTAAATATTTTACATATAACTCAATATGGTATCATTAAATATATAAAATGTAACATCATTATTATAATTATCATGTCATTATAGTTATTTTTGAATTATTCAGAAAGTTATGTTGACTTTTAATTTAACTAGAAGTGTAGTTTTTATCCTCGTAATATGAAAATTTGACGCTAATACGATTTTAAGCAAACTATTAGTTAACTCCCTCTCTCTCATCCCTCGCTATCTAATTTACCGGATCTACCCGTCTGCTGGCATGATAATTAACAGTGTGTTTCTTACTTTTTAGTAAATTTGGGGTTTGCTTCTCATCTAATACGTAACTCGGTGGTGAAATCATTTTTTCCCTTTCTTTTTTACTCTTTTTTTTTTTTTAAAGAAAATAGAATTAGGCTCATGAGTAGTGCAAATGATAAGTTTTGGTATGTTCAAATGCAAAACTGTTATTTTCAAATGAAAAACTAAATTCTAATTAACAGTACAAAGGAGGTTTTTTTTTTTTTTTTTTAAATAAAAACTCGCGTGAAGGGTTTTAGTCAATTGAAGAAAAGATATAAACTCTTAACTTTTCAATGAGCTTTAATGAAAAAGAAAAATGTCATCTAAATTTAATAATGAGCCAACAAAATGCTTGAATGCTAGTTCATAGAATTTTTTTGATGCTGCGTTCATAGTCCTCTCAAAAGATTTTTCTTGAGAGGCTTTATTTTGTACCTTTAACTAAATACTCTTTAATTGATCATTAAATGTGACAATTATAATTCACTTAAGTTGAACAAAGACAAAAAGGAAAATTGCACTCACACATCATCTGAAAATGGTTATGAGTATTGATTTATAAGTAACGACATCATCTCCCAATAATGAAAGACCATTTGGAGTGAAGCCCAATAACAAAATAGTACAAACTTGAGCCCAAAGGGTGCAAAAATGCAGGTTTACATCCAAAAGCTCCCAAAAGCCGTTTTTGTGCCCAAAAAAACAAAACATAAATTCCAAAAAAGCCTATAAATTGGTTTCACGTTTAAAAGCACATAATCTTATAGGGGTGTTATACCACAAAAATCTCGTTTCTTATTAGGAGCAATATGTTCGTACATATGCTTTTGATGTTGGTACATCACTCATTTATATTGTAAATTTCAGAAAGTGACATAATTTTTAGTTGAAAGACGTAAAATGGCGTACATATTGCAATCCGAATCAACCGAAAAACTTCAATGTCGGTGGTGCAAACTCTAGTTGCAAAGATAAAAATATGGTATGTTTAGTTTACAATATGATTCTCTCAACTTTGAAAACTATAACATGTGTGAGAGTTTTATACTGTAGCATATGAGTCATTAGAGTATTTGAAAACCAAGTTAAAGCTTGAAGTTAAAACTTTAAGTTAAAATTTAAACACTATAGTATGTAAGAGTTTTATAATGTAACATACTTTTTTTACACTACAAATGTGAGAGTTTTATACTGTAGCAATTAAAACTTTGGTGTTTGAAACTAACAATATTTTGTTCTTCATATCATGGTTACATTATTTCCTCAAAGCTGATGGTTTGAATTTGTTACAAATTGCAGCTTTAAGCTTCTCTCTTAATATTTTATGTGCCATCTATGGCGAATCATAGACCACAATAAACTATGCCACATGTAATTCAGCCAACAAAAGAAGGAAAAATCCCACATCAGGAGCAATTTGTGGACGTATATAATAATAATACTAATTTTCCAAGTATTTTCTTTCCTTTATCTCTTTAAATTTCATAATTTTTCCACAGCCAAATAAGGAAAAGAACATCAACAAAATGCCCTCCACATAAAAGTCTCAAATTTTCCAAGGAACAGATATGGTCTCAAATGCTCACCTTTTAAAACCAATCCACTTAAGAGACTGTCTCTTTCATACCCTTTTTGTCTTTTACTTCAATCTTTCTTCAATATTCCCTCTTATTTTTTTATCTCTCGTTCTACTGTTATTTATTTGTATCTATTACCTTGTTAAGTTGAGACTTCATTCTCTCTCTCTCTCTCTCTTTTCTTTTTCTAACAAATACCGCATTCTACAGCTCTCCATTCTCTCTCCTCCTCAGTGGGAGAGCCACAAGGTCTGCTCTTTGTCTCACCATTAATTCAGCTTCAACAATTTTTACTTGAATTTTCACTCTTTTTTGTGTACTTCCATTACATGACTTGATTCTGACACAAGTTTTATCACTATTACATGTATGACTCACTGACTGACTGAAATTTTTCTATATTGAAAATGTTTATTTAAGCTTAATATATAGTGATAACTCATATACAGTTTCATTTTCTGATTGTTGCAAAGCCTTGGAGCTTTTGGAGCTAAGTTAGGAGACTCTTGACTTCTTATGGCTTCTTTGCATTTAGAATAAAAATGATTTTGTTGTAGAGTGTTGAAAAGGAGGATTTGGACCAGAGATTCATAGGGACTAGCGTTTGTTAGCTCTGCTTATTTTGTTCTTCAGATTTTATGTGTTTGTCTTGTGGAAGTGTAACCTTTAGTCACTTTCAAGACGAAGTATTTCTACTCTCTCTCTCTGTCTTGTTCTTGAATTGCTCTAGAAAGCAAGTGACAATACAATTTTCTTCTGATTAATGTCTTATCCTTTTACAACAAGAGCAATAATGTAAAGGAACGGCAAGCAATTATATACACAAAATTCATCTCGTATGCAAGATGTGAGAGAAACGTCTACTTTTAGCCTCGACAGATTTTTGCTATAATAAAGAAAAAGATTACCGGAGAATTACGCACCTAGTGCCTTTGCGTAACTAGGCTCTATACACTGAACACAACTATGGTTTATCTTTGTTGACTTGATCAAGCTATTTATTTCTGGAGTCTTTGGTGTAAAGTTGTGTAATATTTAAGGATAATCTTTTTTTTTTAACTAATTATTTGATATGTGCAAGTGGCTTTATACTTCTTGCAAGATGGTGAAAAATTTCGCACGTTTAAGCCTTTTACTCTCTTAGAGAATCTATCAAAAATTAATCTTTTTCTTTACTGTGCAGAAAATCTAGGAAATAGCATACAGAAACTGTGAAGATGGAAATAACTAATGTCAGCGAGTATGAGGCAATTGCGAAGCAGAAATTGCCCAAGATGGTTTACGACTACTATGCCTCTGGTGCAGAGGACCAGTGGACTCTCCAAGAAAACCGAAATGCATTTTCAAGAATTTTGTAACCACTACCTTTTTGCTTTTGTTTTTTGGTATCTGATTATAAACGATGCCCTGTTCTGTACACTCTCTAGTGTGTTGATGCTTCTCTTTTCTCAAAATCGAACTTTTCGGTTTCAATTTAAACAGGTTTCGACCTCGTATTCTGATCAATGTGAGCAAGATTGACATGAGCACGACTGTCCTGGGCTTCAAAATCTCAATGCCAATCATGATTGCTCCAACTGCCATGCAGAAGATGGCTCACCCTGAGGGTATAGGCCAAGATTTTTGTTTTTCTCTTTTGGTTTATGATTTTTTTTTATCAAATGGTTTATCAAGTTGTTCGTTCTATTTGCAACGTGCTCGCACAAAAGAGTTTGTGGAAAATGAAAGACTAGAAAATGTTGCATCTCCAAGCTTAGGGTTCAAACTTCACTTTTGTACTTGGTGAAACAAGTTGTCTATTATCCACATTCAATTTTTTTTTTCCATGCCAATTCTTTTAGGCAAGAAAAGAACATGGTGAGTTACTGCTAATGTTATAACGTTTATTCAAATATGCAGGGGAGTATGCAACAGCAAGAGCAGCATCAGCTGCTGGCACAATTATGGTTTGGTTCTTTTACTAGTGTTTGTTTCTTGTGATCATTAAATTAGTATTTGAAATGTCAGTTCATTTAAGTCCTGCAATTGTTGATTGTTTTAGACTCTATCTTCCTGGGCTACTTCCAGCGTCGAAGAAGTCGCTTCCACTGGACCTGGGATCAGGTTCTTTCAACTCTATGTAAGTGTTGTGGCTTTTTTTTTAGATTATAGTTGGACTAGTCTTAGACATGTAATATGAGGCCATGTGGTGATTCTCACGAAAATTGTGTGTTTAAAATTCCATATTTGAAAATGAATGCCTGCTCAAAATGTTTGTTAATATGTGAAACACAAACTCCTTGTGAGGTTTTCGCTTTTATTTTGTTTTGTAACCAGGTGTACAAGGACAGGCATGTGGTTGCGCAGCTGGTGAGAAGAGCTGAGAGGGCTGGTTTCAAGGCAATTGCCCTAACTGTGGACACTCCAAGGCTCGGCCGCAGAGAAGCCGATATTAAGAACAGGTATTGGATAGTCTATTTATCTAGGAATTGCTAGTTTCTTGACATAGATAACGAGAATCTAATAAACGTTTGTGGTTCTTTTGCAGATTCACTTTGCCACCATTTTTGACACTGAAAAACTTTGAAGGTTTGGATCTTGGAAAAATGGATAAGGTGAGTAATTATATAAATTTCCACTGCAACAGCATAACATTCTTTTACTTTTTCAATCTAAGGTCAATATAATTTTTGCATGAATGTCGCAGGCTGATGACTCTGGATTGGCATCATATGTTGCCGGACAAATTGACAGGACTCTCAGCTGGAAGGTAAGACATCTATCTTTATCAAATAATTTTTTTTAAGGAAGACTTTTTTAATTATCTCTAAAGCAATAGTTTTAGCCTGTTTGGCATTGCTTCTTGGAAGCTGCTTTTGGTTTTTGGGGTCCGCTTCTAAAAGTATTTGGATGTCCTTTAGAAAAGGTCTTGCAGTAAGACTTTAAAACTCGCACTAGACATTAATTAAGACTTTAAAAAACTTCATTATAACATGTATGATTGCTTGTTAGAAGATTTAAACGTTATTTTCATTTCATTAAGATCTTAGGAAAGAGTTTTTCAACCTTTGTTAGAAGATTTAAATGTTATTTTTATTTCATTAAGATCTTAGGGAAATGATGCTAACCAAGGAAAATGTTATTCAACCCAATGCTGACCAAAAAGTCACAACTTTTACTTCTTTTCTTTTACTGTCTTAAAACAAACAATGCCAAACGGACACTAAGTCACTTGTATACGTGTACAGGATGTGAAGTGGCTTCAGACAATTACGCAACTGCCAATTCTTGTGAAGGGTGTTATTACGGCTGAAGACAGTGAGAAAAATACACACCATGACACCAATCCTTTTTTTTTTTTTTTCCCATCTTCTTGGTGTTTTGTTTGAAAGTTCCAACAGTCTGACAAACATAGTTCTTAATTTTTTTGCTGTAACAATGCAGCAAGGTTAGCCATACAAGCTGGAGCTGCGGGAATTATCGTCTCCAACCACGGAGCTCGCCAACTTGACTATGTCCCCGCAACTATTATGGCTTTGGAAGAGGTAGCATCAGATTCAATTGGCATACAAATTTCTTACTTCTAACCATTTCAAGAAATTATTCCTAGACTCTAATGTTCTGCTATTGAGTTTACCTTTAGGTGGTGAAAGCTGCACAAGGCAGAGTTCCAGTTTTCGTGGATGGGGGCGTTCGGCGAGGAACAGATGTCTTTAAAGCATTGGCTCTTGGAGCATCTGGCATCTTTGTGAGTAAAGCACTGTCAACTTTAGTTTTCTTTTCTTTTCATTTCACTAGATAATTAGACTTTGAAACATACCATTATAGAAAATTTATTTGTAATAGCAAAATCATTAGTCCTAGAACTATTAGTTATGAATGCAAAAAGGTCTCATATCCAAGAAAATGTTTGGCCGTTCTTTTGAGATAGACTTGTTATAGAGGTGTTCATATAATAATTGACTGGCTCATTAACTATCCTTTGTGTACTAATGTCAGATTGGAAGACCAGTGGTATTCTCATTGGCTTCTGAAGGAGAGGCTGGAGTGAGGAAAGTACTTCAAATGCTCCGCGAGGAGTTCGAGCTAACCATGGCGCTTAGTGGCTGCCGCTCGCTCAAGGAGATTACCCGCGACCATATTGTCACCGAGTGGGACCGTCCTCGTGGTGGTCCCAGATTGTAGGACGTTGGTATTTCTAAGAGCTCGAGATCAGCAGAATGATATACGTTTTGTTTCTAATTCTTGCTTCAAAATCATATTGAAGAAAGTATACTTCTGTATTGAGAATGTATTATGTTCTAAAAATGGCTACTTCTGGCTTCCGGTTGCTCTTCATTTTCTTCTGTATATTCTTTCCTAAATTTTCTTATAGCATACATTATTGTCTCTTGAGATAAGCTTGTTGAGTGGATGGTGTTTAACATCTTGCATCTATCAATTTTTTTTTTCCCTACCCCGATTGAATGCTCCTCAAGGAAAGAAATTTTGTTGGTGTCAAAAAAAAGTTATAAAGTACAAGTCAACAAACAATTAAAAGACTCCAATCAAGTAGATCCATAACATGGTAAACCTACACAAATTCTAGTAGCCAAATAAGAGATTGAGGAGCTGCACATGACATTCTGTTCTTATTTAAAACCCCAAACGCTGCGAAGCTATATTTCCTTGCGATAAGCATGAGAAAAAGAAAATGGCGTCTTCTTTGACAAAGAAAGAACTCTAACATTAAAATTAAGTGCACCTATGTAACGTCCTTTATGGGATGTTACAGTTACCGCCTCATAATATTTATTATTTATAGTCAAACATAATTTTTATGGAATCTAAGTAAACAAAGTAATTCAAAAATAGTTTGACTTTTTTTAAAACGTGACTTATCAATCAAATCAAATAAACTTCATCCAAAAAAATAAAAAAACATATTTGCAACGTTACCAACAAAAACTTAAACTTAACAAATATCTTTAAGTCAAGGAATCTCAAAAAATAAGTGAAAATTAAACTCTGTGGAATTTTAAATAATTTAATAAAAGTTTAAATCATCATTAATTCAGGATGCGTCAATTCAAGATGCGTCACTTCGATATTCCATTTCTATCACCATACACACCCGCACTGAGCTCCTCCGCCTTCATACCTAACTCTTGTTCTTAGCTATAATATGAGAGACATCTATTAAGCATAATGCTTAGTAAGTACACATTTAACTCTCACAAAAGATTTTCATCAATTAACAATATTCAATAAAATGAATTCATCATTAAATAAATATATTTTCTTAAATAATATATATTGTAGTATTACAAAATATTTGTCTATAGTAAGGCCCTAGTGTTGTATCATCATAGAGCGCTCTAACCATGAAAAGAGTGAGGGAGAGACCCTCAAACCAACCGTGACAAGATGAAGCGACCGCTTACTGGTCGGTCCGCTTATTGGACCCCGTCATCACCATCAATGTGTCAAGTGTATAACACTTTTTTTTTTTTAAAAAAACATCAAAAATAATAATATTGATAATGCATATATATAGGTTTTTATAAAAAGATGTCCATCAAATAAAATAATGAGGTAAAAATAACATAATCTTTTATCTTTTTCTATCAATTTTCTCATTATTAAAAATCCTTATCTTAAAAAATCTTACATAATATATCATCAACATCAATCTTTTTAATTTTAAACAATCATATTGTAGGTGCGAGATGTGCTTACTTGGCCTCTAGACTAACACAATATTCAATGGTAAGTAACACGATGATTCAGGATTTTAGTGTGCTTGTTTTTTTGAAAAGCTCATGCTAAACATTCATATTAACCATAAGTTACTAATAATACTATTAACAACATATAAACATCTCATACTATCATTGAACATCACCTCGTTACGTAATAATATCAAGAAGTACAAAATCACAACTTATGAACCTAGGGCATAATTCTCAAAAATTGACAGAATGACCTTTATTCACTTAAAAATTCATAATAATTTCATCTTATCACCAAATTAGTCAAAATACTAGCATTAGAAAGTAGACTTAGAAATGAAGAATTTGATATACTAGACATATATTTTGACAATAATTTGCATGACAAAAAAGTCCTTGAAATTTAGTCTAGATTTTAGGTTCATGAAAAATTGCACTGCTTTTTGAGTCAATTTCGAAAAATCATAACTATTTAATAAAAACCCTAATTCAAGCGATTCAAAAGCCAAACAAAAGTTTAAATATATAATATTTGAGAAAAAATAATAGAAAAATATAAACAGAGTTATACTAAATCATAAATGACTAGAACACGATAGCTGCCATGTGTTTATATGAAAAGTAGGCATAAGGCATAAAAAAATTCAATACTAATCCATAACTTAATAAAACCTCAATTAAAATTGTAACCATATAATTAACATGATGATAATTGATAATAAAATACACCTATATAAGATCTACATAATAAAAATATGAAAATCTATGATATCTCTAATCTACAGTTTAATGAGAAGTTCATCAAAATAACCAAGTCATCAACTTTTTCCATTTAGAATTGACTTGAAATATATACAATAAAAGAATCTATATGATGATGATGATGATGATAATTACAGTGCTAATCTATCATATCAAAGCATCAAACAAACACGTTAAATGATCGACAAGTTTACCAAAATGAATTCATTTGGGGAGATTAGAAGCCTTGATAAAGTAAAAAAAACCAAGCATGAAGCCAATTAATAAAGAAAGAATGAAGTGTAAATCTAAGGTTACTAATAAGAGGTCTTTATATAGATTTTATATATAAGCTGCTTATGAAACCTTAAAAAACTCTTTTTTTTTTTTTTTTTTTCCTTTTCCCACTTGTAATCTCTCTATCTTTTTTAATTATTATTTTTATTTTTTGTTCTTTTTCCTATTCTTGACAAAACCTTGCTGCAACCCAAGGCCCAAGGCTTTATTTATGTATGCTAACTCATATTAATAATTCATGTATAAAATATATAATGGTATATATATAATTTAACTTATATGTATTCATATATATGGTAAAAAGTAAATAAATCACATACCACAATATATAAACCAAAATTCATATCAATTTCATCTTAACATATTTTATTTAATTAAAATAAAACAAAATATATTATCACATCACTAATTTATAAATAACTATAATCTCTACATAAGTGGCATAAACTTTTCTAGCACATTGAACTCTCATTGCTGTCACCTAAACATTGCTAAGTAGCAGATTAGTAATGATAATATTGTCGTCAATTATAGTGTCAAACTCTCTATTTACCATTAAATAGAAAATTAGGGTGTTACAATCCCTCTTACCTTATAAAAATTTCGTCCTCAAAACTTAGAATAACTTAGGATATCTAGTTTTTATATCATCCTCTCGTTCCCATGTCACCTCCCCCACTCGATGTTTATGCCATAACACTTTCACCAATGCAATCACTTCATTCCTCAACTTTCAGACTTCTCTATCTAAAATCTCTACATTTTTCTCCTCATAACTCAAGTATTTCGAACCTGTATTTTTTGTGGTTTGATCACATGTTTAGAGCCTACTACATACTTCTTTAACATTGAGACATAGAAAACATTGTGAATGGTTGACATCTCCTCAGACAAGTCTAACTCATAAGCCACATTACCAACTCGCTTGGTAATCTCAAAAGGTCCTACATAATGCGGACTAAGGTTTCCTTTCTTGCCAAATCTCAATACTCCCTTCCTTGGGACCACTTTGATAAAAACAGAGTTAACCACGGTAAACACTAGAGGCTTTTGTCAAACAACAATGTAGCTTTTTTATCAACTTTGAGCATTCTAAATTCTTTGGTAAATGATCTTCACTACTTCTGTCGTCTTATCTATAAAGTTTGTGTTCTTTTTCATCTTAGTTTCCATCTCTTTCTTCTCTCTTGCCTTGTGCTAATAAGTTGGTGCCCTACACGACCTCCCGTACAACGCCTCATAGGGCTCCATCCATATCATCACCAGATAACTATTATTATAAGCAAATTCTACCAATGATAATTTCTCGCACCAACTTCCTTTGAAGTCTAAGGCATAGGTACAGAGCATATCCTCTAATATCTTATAGTCTCTCAATCTATCCATCTGTCAAAGGATGAAAGATAGTCTTAAACTGTAGTTTCATTCCTATAGTTGCCTGAACACTTTTCTAAAAGTTTGATGTAAATCTATTATCTCGGATAATCTATTATCTTTATCCGAGATAATAGATTTGAGAACACCTTGAAGTCTTCCTATCTCCTTGAATACATCATCCTTACCAGTAGAAAATGTGCTGATTTTGTCAATCCATCAACTATCACCCAAATAGCATTGAATCTGTTGGTAGTCTTAGGTAATCCATTGATGAAGTCTATAGCTATATCTTCCCATTTCTACTAAGGTATCTAAATAAACTACAACACTTCTTCTGGTCTCTAGGTCAAGCATTTTTTCACATATTTAGTCATATCTCTTTTTATTCAGAACCACCAAAAATTGTTTCTCGTGTCATTATACATCTTAGTGGAACCAGGATGCATATAATAAAGTGTAACATGAGCTTTTTCTAACACTTTTTTCCTCAATTCATCAATATTCAGCACACATAATTGATCTTTGAAAAATAAAACTTCATCGTCAGACACACGAAAACCATCACATTTTCCCTTTTTTACCTCCCGTTTGATCCTTAGAAGACTTAGATCTCGATCTTGTTTCGCTCGAATGTCATAAAACAATATTGGAGCCAAAGTCAAAGATGATAGTTGTCCTAAAATCAACTCTATATTGAAATCCACGGTCTCCTTTTGCCACGGCTGTGACTTTTCCTCTATTGACATCAGTGCCACAAAAGATTTTCTACCCCAAAATCCACTTCTGATCCTTAGAAGACTCGGATCTCGATCTTGTTTCTCTCGGATGTCATCAAACAATGTTAGAGCCAAAGTCAAAGATGATAGTTGATCTAAAATCAACTCCATACCAAAATCCACGATCTCCTTTTGCCATGGTTGGGACCTTTCCTGTATTGAAATCAATGCTACAAAATATTTTCTACTTAGTGCGTCAGCCACATTATTCGCCTTGCTTGGATGATAAAGGATCTTATAGTCATAGTCCTTTATTAACTCCAGCCATCTTCGCTACCTCCTATTCCAGTCTTTCTGCATGAAAAAATACTTTAAGTTCTAGTGATTGGTGAAAATCTTGCAATGGACTTTGTATAAATAGTGCCCCCAGATGTTAAGTGCGAAAACCATGGTTGCCAATTCCAAATCATGAGTAGAGTATTTTTTCTCATTATCTTTCAATTGTCTTAAGGCGAAGGTATTACTGTTTCATGTTACATTAACATAGCACTAATTTTTGAAGCATCACTATAAATCACAAACCCCTCATTGCCTTCTGGAATTGTCAAAATAGGTGTGCTCGTTAGTCTCCTTTTTAACTCTTGAAAACTTTGCTTACATTCATCGCTTCATCCAAACTTCTTTCCCTTTTGAGTACATGTTGTTAGAGGCATAACCAATTTGGAAAAACCTTTCATAAACTTCCTGTAATATCATGCTAACCTTAAGAAATTTCTTATCTTACTAACATTCTTTGGTCGACTCCAACTATTAACAACTTCCACTTTTGTAGGATCAACCTTCAAACCATCTTTAGAGATCACATGGACCAAGAATGTCACACAATCTAACCAAAATTCACACTTCGAGAATTTGGTGTCAAGCTGATGATTCTTCAATGTTTGCAGCATAATCCTCAAATGTTCACTATGCTCCTCTCAAGACGTTGAATAAAAAAGGATGTCATTAATAAATACAATCACAAATTTTTCAAGGAAATCCCTAAACATTCAGTTCATTAGATCCATAAATTCTACATAAGCGTTTGTTAATCCAAAGACATGACCACAAACTCATAACAACCGTACCTCATCCGAAAAGCAGACTTAGGAATATCTTCTTCCTTTATCTTTAATTGGTGATAACCTGACCTTAAGTTAATCTTGAAGAAAATTGTCGCACCTTTAAGTTGATTAAACAAATCAACAATCCTCAGCAACAGATACTTGTTTCTTACAGCCACCTTGTTCAGCTCCTGATAGTCTATGCAAAGCCTCATTGACTTGTCCTTCTTCTTCACAACTAGTGCCAGTGCTCCCCACGATGAGTAGCTTGGTCGAATAAACCATTTCTCAAGGAGCTCTTTCAGCTACTCATGTAATTCTTTCAATTCTATAGGTGCCATTTGATATGGCACTTTTGAGATAAGCCCCATACCAAGCATAAGTTTAATCCCAAATTCAATCTCCTTATTAGGCGATAACCTTGGCAAATCATCAGGAAACACCTTACTAAATTCTCTAACAACTGGTACATCATTAATCTTTGGTTTTTTTTCCTTCTTCTTGTCAACTATGCTAGCTAGAAAGCCCATACATCCATTAGCTAACATTTTCTGCGCCTTCACTATAGACAAAAAGATCTTTGTCTTCTTCCTCGGTTTGTCAATAAACTCAAATCGTTCTTCACCTTTAGGTCTAAACTTAACTCATCGCTTTTGACATTTAATGGATATGTTATACTTGTCTAAAAAATCCATCCCTAGGATCATATCATAGTCGTATTTGTCAAGCACTACCATATCACTATAAAGCTCTCTATCAACAATTTTCATCGGCACTGCATGTAGCCAATGAGTTGACATCATGACTTCTCTGGAGGATAGTGACGTCGTAAATCCTTGTCTCAACTTATCCTAGGGTGTCTAACTTTTTTGCAAAATAAGTGGATATAAAGGAGCACGTAGCTCTTGTGTCAAACAAAACATTAGCATACTGATCTAAAACAAGAATCTGACCTGTGACAAAAGTTGAGTCTCTTTAGCATTTTCTTTGGTCATTGCATAGACTTTAGCATTTGTTGTAGGTAGAAGGACTTCAAGTCTTCCTTGTTGAATTAGTGGCCCTTCAATAGAGGCCTGCATGTTGTTGAGTAGGATAGGAGGATTCCTCCATTGGATGTTTTGCCGTTGAGGCTAATAGGTCTTGTTGGGGTAGTTTTTGGAGATATGGCCCTCATGGCTACAATTGTAACACTGACCTGGTCCTTTTCGCACTCTCCCAAATGCATCTTTCTACACTTAACACATGGAGGGAACCTGGCTTGCTTGTTTTGTTGTCCATTACCTTGCTTGCTACCTTGGTTCTTCTATCCAAGGAAATTCTTTCGCTTGTTCTAAGGCCGATTCTGACCCCTAGTGCTCCCACGACTCCTATTTTCAATATGTAGTTGGCTAGGCTTGTTAGACTTATTCTTGCTATTTCTGAGGTGGTACTCAGCTTGAAGTGTTGCTTTGAAACAATCATTTGCATTCTAAGATGGGTATGCTCTATTGTCGACATGTTACCCTGACGGAGGTAATTGAATTCAGCGAAATACTCCCTCATGATGTTCATATTAAAGTATTTTTCATTGATTTCCTTGGTAAAATCAGCCTAAGTCATCTTATTCACATTGTATTTCAACTCCACGCTCTCCCACCAAATCCTTGCATCCATGGTAAGGCAATAGGAAGTACATAATACCTTTTCATTATTAGTCAGCCCTATTAGGTTTAGAGTATTTTCTATAGTCTTGAACCATCCTTGTGCTACTAGTGGGCTGGTGGATCCCTCGAATTTCACTGGCTTGACCCTCTTCAATTATACCAATAGTGGTTCTTGACGGGCTATAAGTTCTGTTGGTGAAGTTACTCCAGGTGGGGTAGGAAGGCAAGGCTGCTCCCTATTGTTACCTTAGGCATTTTCATTAGCTGCATTTCCATTGGGCCTTAATTCATCTATAACTCTCTTGATCTGCAAGTTGTTGTTGAAGCTGAGTGACCACTTTTGCTAAATTGGGTTGAACTACAGGCTCTTGTTCAAACGACTGTCTATGTACTTGTCCTTTCCTCATGTCACCCTACTGTCTGTTAGTCATTAAATCAAATGTAACTTCATTGATAATCTAAGTTATAGTAAGAACAACTTACTTGGAGGATGCCGGTATGAATGCAAGGAGATGGTACGACGGAATTGAAAAACATCTCTGATACCATATCTGTAACGCCTCCTCACGGGACGTCATAGTTACCATCTCATAACATCTATTATTTATGGTAAAACATAATTTTTACAAAATCTAAATAAACAAAGTAATATGCTAATAGCTTGACTTTTTTTAACATGACATATTAATCAAATCAAATAAACTTCATTTAAAAAAAATGTTACCAACAAAAATTTAAACTTACCAAATATTTTTAACTCAAGGAATCTCATAAAAGAAATGAAAAATTAAACTCTGCGGAATTATAAATAATTGAATAAAAGTTTAAATCATTATTAATTCAGGATTCACCACTCTGATATTTTGTTTCTACCACCACACATACACCAACACCGAGCTCCTCCACCATCATACTTAACTCTTGTTTCTAGCTATAATATGAGAAACATCTAGTACGTATAATGCTTAGTAAGTATACCTTTAATTCTCACAAAGCATTTTCATCAATTAACAATATTCAATAAAATAAATCCATCATTAAATAAATATATATTTTTAAATAATATGTAGTAGTATTTCAAAATATCCGTCTATAGTAGGGCCCTAACATTGTGCTGTCGTAGCATGCTAACCACGAAAAGACTGTGAGAGTGACCCCCAAATCAACCGTGACAAGATAACGCAACCGCTCATCGGACCCCATCATCACCATCAATTTGTCAAGTGTACAATAACTTTTTTTAAAAACATCAAATAATAAGATTGATAATACATATATATATATATATATATATAGGTTTTCATATAAAGACATTTATCAAATAAAATAATGAGGTAAAAATAGCTTCATCTTTCATGGTTTTCCATCAATTTTCTCATTATTAAAAATCCTCATCTTAAAACGTCTTACATAATATATCATCAACATCAATCTTTTAATTCTAAACAATCATATTGTAGATGAGAGATGTACTTATAACCTCTAGACGTACACAACCTTCAATAGTAGGTGACAAGACGACTCGGGTGTTCAGTGTGCTCGCTTCTTTGAAAAGTTCATGCCATATATTCATATTTGTCATAAGTCACTAATAATACTATTAGCAATATATAAACATCTCATACTATCATTGAACATCACCTTGTCATGTAATAACGTCAAGAAGCATAAAATCACATTTTATGAACTTAGGGCAAATTCATAATGATTTCATTTTAACTCTAAATTAGTCAAAACTAGTGGCATTAGAAACTAGACTCAAAAATGAAGAATTTGATATATTATTTGCATATTTGGCAATAATTTACATTACGAAAAATTCCTTGAAATTCAGTCTAAATTTTGAGTCTGTACAAAACTACATAGCTTTCTAGGTTAATTTCAAAAAATCACAACTATTTAATGAAAACTCCAATTCAAGCGATTTAAAAGCCAAATGAAAGCTTAAGATATCTAGTATTTGAAAAAAAAAAATATAAGAAAAATATAAACAGAGTTATGCAGAATAAAAAATTATTAGAATACGACAGCTGCTAGGTGTTTGTAAACATCATAAAAGGTAGGCATAAGGCATAAAAAAAATTCAATACCAATCCATAACTTAATAAAACCTCAATTAAAACCGTAAACACATAATTAAGATGATGATAATTGATAATAAAATGCACCTATAAAAATCTACACAATGAAAATATAAAAATCTATGATATCTCTAATCTAGGGTTTAATATGAGGTTAATCAAAATAACTAAATCATCAACTCTTTCAATTACCAATTGACTTGAAATACAAACAATAAAAGAATCTATATGACAATAATAATAATAATAATAATAATAATAATAATAATAATAATAATAATAATAATAATAATAATAATAATAATAATAATTACAATACTAATTAATCATACCAAAGAATCAAACAAATATGTTAAATGATTAATATACTTATCAAAATGAATGTAATTATGGAGATTAAAAGCCTTGATAAAGCCAAAGAAAACTAAGTATGAAGTCAATCAATGAGGAAAGAATGAAGTATGAGTTTAGGGTTACCAATAAAAGGTCTTTATATAGATTTTATGTGTGAGCTGCTTATGAAACCCTAACAAACTCTTTTTTTTTTTCCTTTTCCCACATGTAATCTCTCTATCTTTTTTTTTTCTTTTTCTTTTTTTCTTTTTTCTATTCTCGGCTAAAACTTGTGCCAACCCAAGGCCCAAGGCCTTATTAACTATATGTATGCTAACTTATATTAATAATGCACGTATAAAATACATAGTGGTATATATATATATATATATATATATATATATATAATATATAAATTTAACTTATATATATTCATATATATGGTAAAAAGTAAATACATCACATACCATCACATATAAACCAAAATTCATATCAATTTCATCTTATCATATTTTATTTAATTAAAACAAAACAAAATTCATCATCACATCATTAATTTATAAATAACTATAATCCCTACGTAATTGACATAACTTTTCTAACACATCGAACCCTCATTGCTATCACCTGTAACATCACAAAATAGCACGTTAGTAATGAAAACATTGTCATCAATTATAATGTCAGACTCTCTATTTACCATTAAATAAAAAACTGGGGTGTTACAACCTATCAGCTAACGTATCTCACAAATAATCGTAAATGCACAGTTAATCCTATGGAAGAAATCCATTAATATTAGTTTCAACTTTGTACTTTTAAGCTGCAAAAATCTTGAATTCAATCAGAAAGAAAGGAAAGAGAGAAACTAATGCTACAACAGGTGTTGACGATCAAAGTTCTAAAAGCACAATTTATAGTAGATGTAAGTTTGATTTAACTTGAACCGCTCAAAATTTTTTGTTAGACTAGATTTTTAAGTTTTCCAACTAACCAATTTGTGTTTTCTAAAACGCATGAAGCATTACAATTTTCTTTTACATATTTTTTATACATATTGAAAAGAATATATACTGTTTTATTCTACAAATAGAATAGAAGGAGTACATAATTTTTTCTTCGTCATTTTTTTTTTATTTTATAGTCTATACGGTCATTTATGTATATGTAGTTAAATCATACCCTCAACTATGCAGGCCCAAAAAACCCACTTGGATAAGGTTGAGAAACTTGACCTATAAAATTGTGCTCAATCTCACATTACAATGATCTCGAGCTCAAATGAAGATGAGCTCAATCTAAGGAGCTTGCAATATGAGGTCCAACATAAGTAGTTACAGTAAAAAGAAAGCCTCCAAATACAATATTATAATTAAAGAAAGGAGATTTTTCGATTAGGTACTAAAAAAAGTAACCTACAATTAAGTATATGTTTTTTAGCCATTAGATTAACAGAAAAAAAGAAGAAGATGTTTTTGACTAAATCTAATGTCTTAAAGACATGCACTTCCCAACCCTCAAAGAAAATGGCACAATCCCTTAAAATCTATGACTATTCGTCCCAACAGAAAATAATAAGTGGTTTCATAACTGGTAATTTGGAAAACAAGGAGCAAAAAAGTCTCAAAAAATAAAAATGTACAAAATACCTTCTTAAATGACCACTTTTTTGTGTTTACCCACTTAATATTGAGTCTCTCAAAACTGCCCGTTTATGAGAGATGACCAAAAATTGCGATACATTTGATACATAAAATGCCCCGCCACTCATACAAGTAATCTATCATATCACCATTACTAATCTAGCAAATACCAAAGATATTAATCTAGGATTATTTTCATAATATACAAGATTATTATTTGAGAAAATTACATGTTACGCCACACTTTTTAGAGCTATATCTATTTATACCACACTTAGAAAAATTTATACCAAATTATCATTCATATTATATGTTAAGTTGTGCCACAAATGAACATGTGTGGCATTTATAAAAGTAAATCTTAAAAGATGGCATTTATAAAAATTTCCGTTCTTATTTTTTCAGATTGTTGATGTAGGCCGCCCGACTGGTTTGTAACTTACCAGATTACAGCTAGTAATCCACTAGATTCGTTGAGGAATAATCTGGTAGATTATTCCTCATAATCTGCCTTAATATTTTTTTCCAGTCACCTAACATAGACCACCTAACAGGTTGATAATCTACCAGATATTGGAGAGTAATATGGTAGATTATTTTTTCATAATATAGTAAATTATTTTAATTCCTTTTACAAACATTACCACTATAATCTAACAACACCAAATACTTAAAAATTCATTCTATGAAGTTTACAAATTTAAACATAGAACGAAGATTAAACGAAATCAAAATTAAAAAACAAAATACAAAACAAACGATGCAAGCAAAAAACATAAAAAAAAAAAAAAAAAACAACAACAACAACAAAAGGACATAAAATAACCGCTGTAAACAAAACACTTGCCCTTCGTTGCTGCCATAGTTTTCAATGCTAGATCTAGGGCGGATCTGCTATGGATCAGGAGAAAACAAAACGCCTTCCCTTCGTCGCCTTTGTCTTTTCTAGTGCTAGATTTGGTGTGGATCAATCCGATCATGTTCCCCAGTGCACATGACAAAGACAAAGACAAACGCGAACACACGTGGGTGATTTGGCCACGCGATGAATCTAGAAGACGATCTGGTGAGGATCGATCGCAAAAGACATAGGCAGAGATGACGACGAGCCAACAAAGAACGCGAACTCTAGGCCTTCGTTCGGCACAATAGAAGATGATGGCACAACGGCGAGTTAATGTGTATTGTTTGCAATCTGGTGTGAATTGATTATGAACGACAACGATGACCTTTCTCTTGCGATGAAAGCAACATCTTCTTAAGCCATTAACGGTAGAAGAGAAAAGGAGATGAAGGATGAGGCAGCAAGGGGAGAGAAGCGGACGGAGAGAAGGGAAAGAGATAAGGCGGATAGAGAGAGAAGCGTAAGAGAGATCTGAGATTAAGGCTTGTCACATAAATGAAGAATAGGAACTGTAACGATTGGTTCCTAAGGTATAAATATTTTATTTGTATTTTTGATATTTTAGAAAATAAATAAATAAATAATAATGTGAATATTTCATGTATTGATAATGGCCTTTTTTTCATGTTCATTATGATGATTGTACACTTAAACAAATATGTGATATGTGGTTATTACAACCAGATCTTAGTATTGGGGATTTATAAAGTTTATATGCAGATAGATACAATATCAAAATCAATAGTCTAAATAATATAGGTTGCAGTTGACATAGTCTTATATTTGTAAATTGGATATGTATAAATTAACATTTTTTGAGGTTTTAGGTCTTTTAATTGCTTTTTAGTAGTTTTTATTTTCGTTTAATTGACTTTTATGTTTATTTTAGTTTCCCTTTTAAAGCATTATTTTTCCTTATTTGTGTAGATAAATTAAATAAAAAGGCAAAATGGCAATTTGGAATTGATCTTGAGGCAAAAACAATCCTAAGGTATTGTCAAAGTGATATCTTTGGCATATCAAAAGATACAAGCTACAAATATAGAGTCATAAATCTATTTTAGGATTAATATTACATATAGAAGATTGTCAAAGTGAATTGATTTAAGTGAAATGAAATTATTATTAAATCAATTTATACTTTAGGTCCATTGTAATGTACAACCACCGTTAGGTCTACCACACAATGTGTCTGCTAAGGAGTCAACACATTGCGATGACCTAACAAAACAACTTCCCCAATTTGATATAGATCCCCATATAGTCTTATCATGTATGAAGTACCCATCTCTATAGATAGATTGTTTTTGTAAAAAATTGCACAACACAAGTGCATGTTATCACAAACAAATAATAAAGTGATGAGTGTAGAGTATCGTTCCTATGAGAATTGATTGCCTACTAAGTACCGAAATTATATTAAATTTAATTTAATTTTAATAATAATAAAAAAGAGATGATATTGAGAAAATAAAATAAAACTTAAAAAAGAAGCAAAATAAAATAAAAAGAATTTCATTAAACAAAAGTCCTAGAGTCCTAATTCATTGTAACTAATCTGTTTCGATTCTTTTATCTCATTAGCAAGATTTATTAGCCTAGTAATTAAACAGATAATGAATTTGGAATTAAAATTGGTCTATTACTATTGGATCTTGGTTATGTATGTTTATAGGGTTCTAATGCTAGCTTACTAATTCCTTAACAAGCTAGGCAAATGTAGTTTACTATATGTAATACAGAAGTTTACGCCATGCAAGCCACTGGTCTTATAGTGTGCACATCACAATATATCTACCGTCAAGTCCAGTCTACTTGGACTATGGGCGCCAGTCAATGTGAGTTTCTGGATAATTAATTGTTTTATTAATTAAAAATATTTGTTTAAATTAATTATTGGGATTTGGAATATTTAATTATTTAAATTAGTATTTGAATAATTAATTTAAAGATTACTTTCATAAATCCTCTCTGACTATATACCCTATTTTAGTTTGCCCTTTGATATTTTAAAATCGATTAAAACTCCCCCTAAACTATACAAAACCAGTCACTTTGCCCCTATCCAATTCCGTTTGTATTCCTAATGAAATTGTTGAAATAACATATAATTAAATATTTAAAAAATACTAAGATTATAAATACATATACAAAAATGATTAAATTTTATAATGTCTCCTGCTTGTGATGCATGAGATCATAAAATTCTACACTGTATAGGTCGAATTTTAATTCTTCTCCAACTGGTGGTGGGCTTGTACCATTGGGATAAAACGCCTTTTGGTTGGCATGAATTAAAGGTAGGAATTTTTAATAGACTTCTAACTCCTCCAACAAATTCTATAAAAGAGGCCCTGGATCTTCATTTATTCTCATGTTGCTATAGTGGAAAATAGAGAGACTAAAGTTTAGATTATTCTCCTTTAATAATTTTGTATGGGAGGCTTCATGTAATGCGTTGAGAACAACTTGACAAGGCCTTGCCTAGTTCAAAACTAAAATCTACATCTAAAACCCACCCAAATTACCATATTAGTTTATATCAGTTATTCGGTTATTTAGGTTTCCAAATTTTAAGATTTGAAGGCTGAATTAATTAAATGGCAATTTAATTAACACCACCTGTTTATTTTTTCTTCGAAACACTATTTTTAAATAATCAAAACTTTCAAAAAGAGTGTTTGAGAACATAGTTAGAATTACAAGTTAGAATCAAAATATTGTAGTAAATGAGAGATTTATATTGTGGCAAACTTTTGCGTTATATTGTAGCATGGGTTACCAAGCAAAGCCAAAATTACTCGAAACAACTTCTCTCTTGACCAGCAACAGCTTTTTCTCTATCACTAGTGACAACCTTGTCAGGATCACCACCAACATTAACGACCCTCTTTACATTAATGCGGCCAATCTCTACCGTTATAGTCAACGCAACCGCAACACTCCACCAACAAGATCTACTGCTTTGTGGAAGCGAGATCTTGTCGCAAGATGGTCAAATCAAGAGCTTTCTTTCCATCGCCATTGGTGATCTCTGTGTTCTTCATCATCGTTATTATTTTTACAACTGTCTTGAGGTCTTTAGCATGAAAGAGATCTCCAGTGGTTTGCCTTTTATTATGGGAGGCTTTTCGAGTAGAGGGGAAGAGAGAGAGGCTAGGAGTTAGGATTATCATTAGGAGGAAATTGGGGATTTGAGTGTTTTGGTTTGGTGTGTATATATATATATATGTTTGCAGCTCTGCCCTCACTTTATTAATTATGCAAATTATGCCTAAAAGTCTCTTTAGGTGATTAAGAAGGGCCCTTTTTTTAGTAGATGAAACTAGGATTTGGGTATTTTGTTTCAACTGGACTAGATATAGGGAATCGGTAGCTTGTGCTATGACGTAGACAAAGGTTTTTGTGCTGTGATTTAGTTAGGATTTTGTCTCCTTTTTTATCTTCAGCTTATCTAGAATTTGTGTAGTACTATGGTTTTTATAACTCATGAAAGTAAAATATATAAAAACAAGTAAAGGCTTATGACCACCTCTCAAAAGTGATATCGAACCTAATTATCTCAAAAACCAAATTGATCCAAGGATTTGTTTGGCAGAGATCCGTAACTATCCAAATTGATCCAATTACACCCCTAGAAAATGCCAACATGTGGAAATAAAAGAAATGAAATATGAAAAAAGCATGGGCGTTTCAATGCACAAACGAGGGAAAAGGTCACGTTTTTCCAAATTGTTTTTGAAAATTGATAGGAAAACAAGCTAGAATATCATCTATAACTTGAAAGAATCATTTTCACACATTTTTAATTCGTTTTGCTTTCATTTTCAGTGTGTTTGAATATGCGCAAAAAGTTAGAAAGGAACCAACCAAAGATTAGATGCGAGGACTAACTTTTGACAGCACCGGCAAACAAAGACTCGCCCTCAGTCGTACAAGCCAAAGTATTGGAAAAAATGTTACTAACAATATTGATATTAAAAAAAAGATCAATAATTAGGCCAATATCTAGATGAGACATGAAACTATATGATTCATAAATTGTGAAATGCGACCCATTCATCACACTAAACTGTTGTTACTTTTTCCATTTGAAATAGTAATCACGTACTTTTTCTATTTGAGATAGTAATTACGTAAACTAAACGCTACTTCTTCAAGTACCAATCAAATATAAATCTCAATAAATAATTAACTTGGCCATCCATTGCTTGACTAATTTATAGTTATTTGAACTAAAATATAGTAGGAATAAATTGTACTGTTGTATCTTAAACTTTTTTTTTTTATAATACACTTCAAACTATCAATTTTGTCAAAATGCTTTTTGAATTTTAAAATCATTAACAATTGAGGTCCAAAGCTAACAAACTAAAAAGCGTGGACTGGTTATGAGATTCACGCGTGAGTTTACTTAAAGGTAGAACTCGTCATTTTAAGAAAAAAAATTGAAGTTCAATATATACATGAAAAAGAGTACTTAACTGAAATTTAAATGAGCTATTAGACCTCAATTACTAATGACTTTAAAGTTCATGGTGCCTTTTAAGCGTGGAGAATCTTGGTTATAAGATTCACACGTGAGTTTTTTTAAGGGTAAAGCTCATAATTTTAAGAGAATAATTGAAGCTCAACAAATACGTCAAAAAGGGTGCTTAATTGAAATTAAAATAGCAATTAGATTTCAATTGCTAATAATTTCAAAGTTGAAAGTATATTGTGCCAAGATTAAAAGTTTGGGGTACATTATGTAAAAAATAAATAGCAGGCATGCATTTTACTCCAAAAGCAGGCATGCATTTTACTCCAAAAGCAGGCATGCATTTACTCCAAAAGTTTGGGGTATAAATAGTTTAGAGTGCAATTTGCTCCAAAAGCAGGCATGCATTTTGGCTCTACTGGTAAATCCTATCATTTTAACCATTGAATTAACTTTTTAATGGTTTAATTCATGATTGCAAACACTTCTATATTGTACGTTGTAAATTTTTAATGTATATAGTCATAAATCAAACTGTTAAAAAATAATATAATGGTTAAAACAACATAACACATCAATATTAGAGCCAAAGACATGTCCTATATGTTATCCGAACTCTCAGGTCAAAAAAATAAGCTCGAAAACATATCCAGCTATTTTCGAATTCAAAACTCAGGATATTTGTGCTGACATTTGTTATTTGTTATTTGTTATTTGTTTTTTCTCTTTGTTCTCTTTTTCTTTTTTTCTTTTTTTTTTTTTTCGGATGATTGGTTTTGATGTTACTTGCTGAGAAGCCAAAATTTTGAACATATTCTCACGCTCGTAAATTTAACTAGCTGCCATACAAAATTGAACTCCCGGCAAGTTTCTTAGGAAATTTCCTCCTCAGTCCTGATCACCTAAATGAATTATATGTAGAGTTAGCTTTAATCATCTTTGAATTTTGCACCTCAAACATATTTTCATGCATTTTCTATAATATGATACAAAGTCGTCTTTGGAAAGAAGCTAAATTTGCGCCGCTAGGTTGTCTTGTATATGAAATGCAATATAACTTCAATGTTTTTAAACATCAAAAGGTCATACATGATCCTTAACATGTTTCCAAGAAACCACCTTGCAATTTCTGATGCATATTATCATCATTATATCACAACATTATCCAGGTTGTCGCATAAGTATTGGGGGTTGATTTCATAATATAAATAAAGTAGGCCACAATGATGATAATATGAAGCAGAAATTGCAAGGTGGTTTCTTGGAAACATTTTAAGGATCGTGTATAACGTTTTGACATTTAAAAACATTATATATATATATATATATATATATTTATCACGGTTTTCGGCTAAAAATCATAAGGATATTAAAAATTCTATGTATACATAATTTGAAAGTTGATGGTATAAAATAATGGCTACTGTTTTTATTTTCTTCTTTTTTTCCCCATTAATCTAATTACGAAAAGTTTATACAAAAGCTGTGTCATCTTGTTAACCACAAATCATCTGTTACTGTTAGGATTTTAGTATTTGATATGCAGCGTTTGGCGAAGAAGAAGCCATGTAACTTGCCGTGTTGTACTGCTAGATTCCAGCAAATTTCATAAACAAAATTATTAGGATCTTTTCTTCGTGTATTTTGTTTTGTAAAGCAACAAATTATCATTCCTATATACTATATTTCCGAAACTAACAATTTAGTACGCTTTATATTTGTCAATCGCATTAATTTTTTTTAAGGCCATTGCATTAAAAGTACTGAACAAGTTTACACTGATTTTTTGGGTTAACATATAACTATACCTCATAATTTTCATTATTTTTTAATTTGTCTGTTTTTTTTAGAAACTACAAAGTTATCTTTTAAATATAAAAAATGTATTTTAATTTTATCCCTTGCAGACTTTTCCCACTTAAAAAGCATAAAGATAAGATAAAATATCTTTAATAAAACATAATTTGTTTATAAAATATATGTTTCTTCTTGAAAAATTATTTGAAATATTTAAAATTTAAAAAGTTATTAAACTTAGGATCTTTTTTTTTTTTGAAATTTGATGTTTTGTTTTAGGATTTTTTTTTTTATGTTTTTAACATATAAAATATTTTTATAACTATTTAAGGGCAGTTATGTTATTTTGCTCAATTCTTTCTATTTATAGGGATGAAATTA
The DNA here is from genome assembly GCA_946598075.1 of Artocarpus hirsutus. Lineage (NCBI taxonomy): Eukaryota > Viridiplantae > Streptophyta > Magnoliopsida > Rosales > Moraceae > Artocarpus > Artocarpus hirsutus. The sequence continues at coordinate 17,974 of CAMOHE010049767.1, read as the reverse complement.
AAATAGGTTTTTAAAATTGAAAGGATATATTTGTAGTTTCTAAGAATAAAAAAAAAAAACTAAAAAATAGTTAAAACAAAGAGATACAATTATGTAACTAACATTTTTTTTTACAAAATATTAATTTGATGAAAGAAGATAATATATTAGTTGTGCAAGTTTTCAATCTGCATAGATAAACACGAACAACATTTGGAAACAAAATCAAATATAAGAAAAAAAATCAGAGATTTTTTATTAAGTTAATAACAATAGAAGATAAATGGTATTAAAATCAACTAGAATATCTCAATTAGGTTAATACCTCATACATCTACTTTTATTAAAGTCAAGAGAAAATACAAGTAAATAATGAATTCAGCCCAAAGGCAAACAAAGAAAAAGATAGTGATGGTATCCACAAAGAAAAACACCAATCGTAGCACCAATAGAAGCTAGTCGGTCAAGAAAAGACATCCGTTATGTCAAGACTCTACAAATTGAGTCATGTTAACGTTCCAATAAAAATCCATTAGGGAAAACATGGTAGAAAAATGAGTACTGAATTTTAAAATTGTATAATATTGAGAAAATCTATAGTTATGTAGGCCAATAATATCTCTTGAGAGTAACGGCCTAAAAAAGGAGTTGTTATCCACCACTTGTAACAATTAAACTTCATTTGACTTATTCCCCTCTTTCTAAAAATATGTGAGATTCTCATATTCATACTGCTCAATTGGGATAGAGCTGTGATCCTTCTAGCTTTAAATTTCTAAGGAACATCCATGTTGTGAGCTTGCAGAAGAACAACCATGCAAGTGAATAACATTCAAATTACCAGAGATAAGTCGAATTATATATATGTGCAAAATCAATAATTATGTTTCTTTGTGGTTGTCAATCAAATTTAGGGGAGAATCTTGTCTTATCAGTATCCATTAATTTACTTTAGATCACAAAAATTTATTCATTAATTTATGCAACAAATCTCCTTTTTAAAAAGACCATTAATGATGTGAACTACAATACTGTCGCATGATTCATAAGTACAAATTTTGGTTCATAAATTGAAACTAATATGCTGATTGTCATTTGATAGTTGGCATGAAATTGGTTAGATTACTAAAATCCATCCTATTTTTTGTTTTATCTTCCAAAATAAAGTTTATTTATTAAAATAATAGTTAAACTTCTGTAATTTTAAAGGTCCAAAAATATATAAATTTTTAATAAAATGAATATTTAATATTTAAAAATAACATAATAAAATATAAACTCTCATTTATCGAAGTTTTCAAACAACACATATAAACCCAAATAAAAGAGAAGAAAAAAAACTAAAGAAGATTGAAAGAAAAGTGATTTAGAAATCACGAGTGCTTTGTTCTTATAGTCTTATAAACATTGCCTAACTCTGCTGTTCAATCTCCATTGTTTATCCAAGCCCTTAACCGTTTCTCCGATTATTTGTAATATCTTGTTTAAAATTTAAGTCAATCTCTGTTGTTTTATTTTTTGAGTTATTTGTTGTCTTTTTTTTGTTAAATTTTGACACCTCATAAATTACTTAAATAAACTTAAATATTATTATGTAGTTCCTATCTTTGTAATCAAATTATTAAATTAAATATATCATAAAGTTTAAAAATAGGG
>CAMOHE010049767.1:0-15637 GCA_946598075.1 Artocarpus hirsutus | reverse complement strand
CGACATCTCCTACTTGTCATTAAATAATTTAACGACACTAAACTATTGTCGTTAAAAGGAGACATTTAATACGGCATCTATATAGATGTCGTTAATTATTGTTTCAAATGTTATTAACGAATGTTTGTTGAAAATGTCGTTATATGTACTTTTCAACGACATTTAAAAACTACATGTCATAAATAATATGTCGTTAAATATAATTTTTCTTGTAGTGTTAGTTCTTATAAACATTGCCTACCTCTGCTGTTCAATCTCCATTGTTTATCCAAGCCTTTAATCGTTTCTCCAATTATTTGTAATATCTTGTTTAAAATTTAAGTCAATCTCTGTTGTTTTATTTTTTGAGTTATTTGTTGTCTTTTTTTGTTAAATTTTGACACCTCATAAATTACTTAAATAAACTTAAATATTATTATGTAGTTCCTATTTTTGTAATCAAATTATTAAATTAAATATATCATAAAGTTTAAAAATAGGGTAAAGCTAAATAAGAAGCGGCCAAAAAAGCATTAAAAAAAGTGGTGAAAAACGAATTGAGGAAATTATGGAATGATTATCCAAACAGTAATCTGCACTTCTTTCAAGTCATGTGGGCGTCTCTTCATTTTGCACAAAGTGCGCGCATGAAGAGTTACTAATGGTTTGTTTGGTGCACGGGTTTAGAGTGGTGAGATTTAGAACTTTTTATGGTTTAAATTGTGAGTTTTAAACTATAAAATTTAAATGGTGGTATTAAATTGATGTTTGGAACGTAAAAATTTAAAACGAGAATAAAACATCACTTCAAGTTTAAAATTAGAATAGGCGTTTTGAAAACTATAGTTTATGAAAGAAAAACGAGAATGAGAATGGTTTTTACTGTAGAAAAGGTTTAAATCATGTAAACTTGAAGTAAGGTAAAGTTTAGATTTTGAGAATTTATGCTGTTTTAAAACATTCTCTATGGTTTAAACGAGCCTTAATTCTTACTTCACTAAACGCTAGTTTGAGCCGCCTTTATGGTTTAAAATGCCTTAAAGGGTTTTGAATGTACGTACTAAACGATCTATTGAAAGTTTTTGTTATGATTTGAACTAGTCTTAATATATTATTACTTCATTAAATGCTAGTATGAATCGCCTCTATGGTTGAAAATGCCTTAAAGGGTTTTGAACATATGTACCAAACAATCTATAAAAAGTTTTTGTTATGTTTTGTAAATAAATTGTTTTCTTTCTTTTTCTTTTTTTGGAAGAAAAATGATTAGAAGTTTTCTCTAGGGTAAAACTTCTATGAAAAATGCTTGAAGCATAAGGGTGTCTAACATAACAACTATTGAAAGGTAGGTTTAGTTGTTGTATCTATATTAACGGGCTCGTTTGGAGTAGCTTGTGTTTTAATTTTTTAGAAATAAAATAGAGAAATATAAGTTAGAACTTTTGATTAATTAGTGTGTGGATGAAGTATGAAAAAGAGATTTTTGATTTCAAAAAAGCTTTTGAACATGTTTGGTTAAATAAGTCAAAAGCTTTTATTGTTATAAAAAGTAATGTAATACAAGGATGTGGATAAAATTGATAATCTGTTTTTGATAAATAAAAGCTTAAAAAGGTAAATGAAAAAAGCTTTTCATAAACACATTTGTCAAAAGCAAAAAAAATGTAACTTGTTTAAAATTAAAGTGCTTATAAAAGCCAAAAATCTAATGACATTCTCAATTTAAACACGCCCAAAACAAATTTTAAATTAAATAAACCAAAAACAACTTATTTTAAATCATGAAATTTTCGAAAGTGACTGAAACTCGCCTTCTATTAATATATATTGTTATAATACTACCGGCGTTCCACAACATTGTTATATATATATTGGTAAATGTTCTATATTGTTTTTTAATCTGTGGGCGACTACCATGTTAATTATCTCACATCAATTTGTGTTGAGGCACAGGTATTTTATGTAGGATTATTATTTAATATTCCTTGTCATACTAATAATTTATTTTTTTTTGATACATGGGAAGGGAGAATACCACCACTATTGAGTGGGTGGCTCAACCTATAATTAGGATGGAGAGACTTACAACCAATTAGGCTATTTTCACTCGTCACTAATCATTTCTTGTTTTTGACAAATATATTCAAACCTATTGTGTGTGTATACTCGTCCACATTAAAATATAGAAGTCGTACATATCAACTGTTCTTTGGTGTAGTATTCGGATAATTTTAATTAATGCAAAACCCTTAAATTTAAAAGATTTATGAAACGTATTCATGAGTTTTAGCCACCGTTGCAATTCACAAACAACGCAAAATATGCCACAACGATTCAGTTGTTCCTCGGCGTAAATTCAGCAAATTTTCTCGGCGAAATTCCGAGTACTAATGCGGAAAAATATGACGACACACCAATGTATAATGTTGTAAACATGTTTAAGAAAATTGTTAAAATCTATTCACATGTTTTTTTTCTTTTGCTTTTTTGTTTCACTTTCACCATTTGGTGTGACGTCATATATATGAGTAGGTATAGTGGTTTGCAACATCACAAACATGTATATCATGTATAATTATATACTTTATCTTAGGTCATGTTTTGCATGAGTTTCCCATTATTTTTCTGTTCTAGTACTGTTCTCGTTACCTTAAACGTCTATTGTCATTATTTGGTTCACTTTCCTGCACTTAAGAAAGGTAAAAGAGAAGTGAGGAAATCTACAAAAATAACCAAAGAGATTGTATTAATTTCCTACCTCGTGAGGTTCCTTTTCTTCTTCTTCTTCTTCTACCTTTTTTTTTTTTTTTTTTTTTTTTTTGTGGGTGTGGGAAAGGTGGGGGAACCTTCCTTGCAAGTTTTGCCAAGCATGATAGTGTAACGTTACCAAATTTCCAACTTGATGTATACCTCTCATTATCAATCAATGAGGCCCCTTTTCCTGATATTGTCGCTTTCTTGAATTTTCCTTCACATTTTCATATTTTCGTTTACTTTATATAATACATATAAGTTTTTAAGACAAAAAAAAAGTAAAAAGAAAAAAGAAGAAGAAAACGTGTAGGACATATTATTGTCTTCAGAATCGAAGATGTAAAATTAGTCGGATTGAAGATTAAAGTACAAGATGAATCGACAGATTTTTTTTTTTTTTTGAAGGCAAAATGAAGCAACAATTAATCACCACATAAGGTGGTGATCAATGACGCTCTCAAGAAGAGATGAACAAAGAGAAAAAAAAAAAAATTTGTTGCTTTCAAAATATCAAAACTCCAATTTTGATATTCTTAGAAAAAGAGTGTTATCCAGTCGTAGTAAATCTACGAGTTTTATTTTATTCAATTTTTAAGTTGGGGCCTTTTTTTTTTTTTTTTCTTTTTGAGGGGAAAGTTGGGACCAATTTGTTATTGATATGTTGTTGAAATATTTATTGGTTCTGTTGTTAGTAAAAATTTGTTATAGCCAGGAATAGATAGGTGTTTGGTGTTTTCTTTAATTCAATAACTATTATTGCGAACAGTAAAAGCAAAATTTAAAGTGTTTGATAAACTATGAATTTGACCATTGTGTAGATATAAATTAGACATGTCTTATTTTAATTTTAATAAAATTATATTTATACACATACTTTTTTATTTTAATAAAATTATATTTATACACATACTTATAGATTTAGTCTTTTCCCCTTAAAGATCAACGATCATATTTTTTTGTTACTATCTCATATCAATGGTTCATTATTGTTACTTCAAAAATATTTGAGTGAATATTCGGATTTTTCAATGAAAAAAGATTATCATTTTGAAAAGAAAATGATTTTCATTTTTAAGTAGTATACACTTAAAAAAGTTTATTATTAACGATATTTTATTTAATTTAAACAAACAGCAAATTGTCATTTTTAATTTTTTAATATACATTTGAAAAGTATATATTTTTTAAGTATATTTCAGTGAATTAAAAAAAACACCAAAAATCCTAATTTGCTCTTTAATTTTGCATTTAAGCAACAGTTTTCAAAATCTACAAGGTAACAATAAAATATAAATTATAAGACCTTGACTTACTGTAAAATTTATAATATTTAAAAGTGATTTCAAAAAATATTGCCAAACGAGCCGTTAGTCACATGCCTATGAGACGTAGCTTCAATAATATCTAGCTAATAATTTAAATGACCTAATTTCTAACTGTCAAGATTTCCTCAAGGTGTCCCCCTAATTTCCAATATACCACGACAAACATGTTAGATAATATATTTAAATTGGCAACCATTTGGCAAGATTTTCAACAATCTAGATCTTGGGATGAGTATTCCAACTTCTACGCCAGTGAGACATGAAATGTTCAAATTTCAAGACCAGCCAATTCCATGAAAGACAAAATGCATGTGCAGTAACTGTAGAGTTATGCGGTATTAGTCATAAGAATTCAGATCATTAATTACTGAAGTTTGACTTCATTCTTGTACATTAGATGAAGCCTTTTTTTTTTAATAAAACATAATTTAATTAAGATTTTGGATTTTGGAGAAACGTGACATCAGAAGAAGAAGAAGATAGTTTTGAAAACCATGGGCCTATGGCATTACTATTATGTCTTCTCATCTCTAAAAATTTGCAATTAATCATAGAAACATGTTACTTGATCCGGGTCTAAATATAGACTTCTTATACTTCACCAATAATGGAACTGTACCACCATCACAACAGATACCCACTTATCCTCCCACTTTTTTTTTTTTTTTTTTTCAGAAAAGGAAAAAAAATGAACTCCAAAATCAATAATCTACAAGTAATCAATAAAAATAATAGAAACGTGAACAAAATCTCGTAATCAATTAGAAAATACGAAAGAAACAAAAATCATATTCGATGGTCTAAAATAAACTTAAAATTATGCTTCATGTATATAATTTACAAGCCACTGCAGAGTTGTGTATATATTATAAGATTTCCTGGCTAGAATATGCTTACAAGACCGATTTCTTTCCTCAACAATCAACTAATTAAGATAACAGATATAGTAAAAAAACAAACAAAAGTTCCCTAAAGTTCTAACTAATCAACGATGGTAAGGTGACATCGTCAGTGCACGATGCTTGCGTTTCTGGAGAAAACTTTGAAGCGACCTCTTCATGGATTGACCCGAGATCGGGCTATACACCGCTGACTGCAGGCTCGGTGAACACGACCCTGATCCTGGTCCTGATGTTGATCCCGATCCCGACTCCGACCTTGTTCCTACCACCGTTGGCGTGCTCACACTTTCCTCTATTTCTCTACTCGCAAGCGAAAGTATGGCTCTAGCCTGCAATAAAGAAGAACAAAAACATTAATTCGTTGCCAATTTTGCTCTCAATCAAGAAATCACTAGAATTTTTTTTTTAAAAAAGTAAGAGATCATGAAGAGAATTAGTATATGCACCTGAAAATCTGAGACGTCACAGACACAAATCTTTCCATTGTAGAAGATAGTGAGAGGCTGATTATTAGGTGTTTTTGGACTAATTTCATGACGGCTAATTAGCTGTTCCGTCCTCCCTTGGTGATCGGAATCGGCGCCGGAAGACGAAGGATAAGCCGGAGAAGCCGGTAGAAGCCGAAGTTCCAAGTTGCAGTTCCTCCTCATATTTGTTTGAATTTTAGATTTTAAACTGCTTCTTCTTCTTGAGAGAGAAGTTTTTGAATGTTGGATAAGAAACTCAAAGACAAGCCAAAGATGAAGAGCCTGTTGGCCTGATTGTATACATTTATACAAATAGAGAGAGAGAAACAGAGAGGGGGGCGCAAGTTGTGTTTTTTGTGCTGTAAGGGGTCCCACAAAAGAATTGGAAACTACTTTTCCAACAGGTTACAGCACAAAAACCAAACTCCATTTACAGGAGGAGGCTTTTAATTAGTCACGTGCAAAACGATTTTAATTATCTTCTTGCCACAAATAATACTAGTAGCCCCCAGGGCCCAACAAACCGCCAACTTTTATTCTTCTTCAGCTTTGGTGTTCTTTTTTTTTTTTTTAGTCTTTTTGCTATTTCTAATATTTATTTTGTTTAAAAAACAAAACAAAAAGAAAAAAAAAATACGTGCGTATAAGTTGGCACCCATCAACTTCTACTAATCGCTTTCTTCGCGCGTGTAAGTCGGCACCCATCAACTTGTACTAATCGCTTTCTTGCTTTGACAAATTGATTTTTTTTTTTTTTTTTTGTTTTTTAACATAAAACCGGAGAAAACGGTTAGGAAATAAATTAAAATATTGGATATACGCGCGCTAGAATCGGCGGCATGTTATATTTGGTATTTTTTCTATGTGTCGACCTCAGCACTGTATACGTTGAACCAGCAGACACCACAATTTGAGGAGTCGTTATTCTGCATGTCTACAATGAGCTGACATTAACTATTGCAGAAAAATATATATTATTTTGGTCAAAACTTATAGGAGGGTATCTAGGCATTTTGGTTTTACTGAGTTGTAGTCTTATTATTATTTTTTTAATTTTTTTCAACGATTTAATTTATAATTAAAAGTAATTTTTACGTTGTGTGTTGAAATTTTTAATATAGACATTTATAGATTAGACAATTAATTCAATATTTAAGATAAAAGTTTATACTAGTAAGGCAAAAATGCCTGCTGATCAGCTCCCTTTTTTCCTCCTTTTGAGTTGTAAAAAGAATATTCTTTCAAATTTAATGGTATAGTTTGTATTTGTGGTGTAAAAAAAAATGAACAAGAACTCATGTTCAATTCAATACTTCAATAAAGTATACCAGGTGAAAGAGACAAATTTACTAAATTAATCAAAATTCAATGTTTTTGATTATATTAATATTACGTTAACTAACGTAGTTAATTAAGAAATTAGTTATTACAATTAGTTACAGTTCCATTGATCGTTTTACCTAATATATATCTGTGATTCGCGATAAATATTAATAGAAGAGTTATCTTCTATTTTTAAACCTTGCATTTTGAATTTATTTAAAAAAAGACCCAACATTTTAAATATTCTCAAGATTATCCCTTTGAATTCAAAATTCATATCAATTTTGCACTTTTTCAAATTTAATAGTTGATTTTACACTCGGAATTGAAAATTTTAACCTATAAAGCTTGTAAACGATCTTGCAACGAGGAATAAATCATATGTAATGCTTTAAAAAATCCAACAAAAAAGTTGCCAAAATAGCATTTTCAAGCTAAATTACAAAGTATAAATTGTCATTTAGTGTTTTATTATAAGTTTATGTATACGCTTCAAAGGGAAATCCCCTAATTCATAATTCAAAACGAACTATTAGCTCAGAAAAGGTACAAATCTAATATGAATTTGAAATTCAAAGTTATAGTTTCGAGAACATGTAAAATAGAGGATATGAAATCATAAATATCCTGTTATAGAATAAATGGAAGGTTTTAGATCTTTTTATTGTAAGCAGAAAAATGAAATAATTGCGCTATTAGGACATCGGAAAAATATTTATTTATAAGTGAGCCTATTGAATGTCAGTTGTTATAAAACTAATTACAATAATCTTAGTACAGAAGAGTAAACAGATATAAATTTGATTTAATACTTGAAAATATAGGTGAGCTATCATAATTAATTAAGTTCCTTCCGCTACATCTTTAAAACATGCAAGTAAGGTTGCAAACTTAGTCCAATTGAAAAATTCAAACCCATTATAATTTGAGGTCTAGAATTGAATATCTCCGCTCCAAAATAAAAAAAAATAATGCCAAATAGATAAAATACCTTAGGTAAATCAAAAGAATAAGAAAATTTTCCAGTTAATTTAGAGAATTTATCATCAAGAAAAAAATACCTAAGTCTGAGTTATAGCCTTTCACCAAACATCTAACACCGTTTCTTATCCCTTTTATCATAAGACCCAAATGTCATTAGGCCACATCATCAATTGTAATTAAAATATACCCTTATTGGAAATATAACTACTGAAAAAATAACTATTCAAAACATGTCCATATATATATATATATATATATATGTTGATCAGCAAAACTTGTAAAACAAAGATTTCTCAAATCTCCTCACTGCATTGATCTATCCTGAGAGAATGAGTAAACAAGGAAAACATTAAGAACACGTGATATTTTTGTAGTAATTCACCTTAATTGAAGGTATGTCCCCAGCGCAAGGAGTATTTTACCATGAGAAAATTGAACACAAAGCTAAAGCTAGGGTTTGTGCTAATAATTGAACTTGAGGCTACCTTCTAAGTTTGACATTTATTTATAATTTATTAGGTCGGTTGAATTTAAATTTAAATACAAGAGAATCTCCTATCTTCTTGGCTTATTGATTTGGTGATATCTTTTATTGAGTTTATCTCTTCTACAGATCTAGAACCTTCTAAATTCTAGTGGGATTGAGAGCTTATCGCCATCTTAGAGATCTTCACTTCAAATAAGGAACACGATTTCTTGATTTATCCTTCTCGAGTATTATCCATCAAATGCGCTTTAAGGGAATCACCGAGGTGGAGTAGGTTGAGGTCGGATCCTTTCCTATGCCCAATAACCAATTTGGGCCTTCTTGGTGGCCCGACAATATTTTCCCCCAGCTCGGGGTGCTTTCTTCCTTAGTAGCCGAAGTGCCTTGATTTCATCGTTGATCAAACTTTGTCAAAACCTTGATGGAGAAGGAACTACCTCTGATAGGTCATGATGAGTATGGAGCTCAAGAGTTGTCTCAAATATTGAGGCTGTCAAATCTTAGATGTTAACCATCACGTCATGTTAAGGAAATGTATCATAGTTATTGCTTAAGGGTTTTAAATTCCCACCTAAATCTAGACCGTCGGATTAGGATCTTCATTGTGACTGTGTAATTAAGCCTTGTGTAGATCGTATGACTGATATCTAAGAAGGGTTTAATTTATAAATACTCACTTAAACCATCTCATTTTTCACCTTTTTTGAGACCCCTTTAGCCAAAACTCTACCAAAATTCACTCGAAGATTCCCAACCTTCAAATTTTCAGTCGTTTGGTGTTTTCTCGACTTGATCATGATCGAGAGTGAATTCATATTTGCTCTGACGCCATCTTGTGCTTCCCCTTAAGGACTTCAATAATTAGAGTTGCATAAACCCTGGAGTCTTCTCTCCCTTATCTCGAAATGTAAAAGAGAGTTTGAATGTGGTATCTAAAAAATCCATATAAAAGATTCAGTAACCATAATGGACGTAAGCTCTCTTGAGTCAAACCACTCCAAATTTTTGTGCCTTTCTCTCTAGTTGATTCCCATTTTTATGTTTTATGATTGGTTGATCTTCTTGAATTGGATCTCAATTTAGACATAAGCTATTTTGAGTCAAACCACTCCAAATTTTTGTGTCTTTCTCTCTAGTTGATTCCCATTTTTATGTTTTTATGATTGGTTGATCTTCTTGAATTGGATCTCAATTTAGAGATTTGGTTACTAGGAGGTTGGTTGATTTTTATCGTCAACAATAATAATGTGGAAAAAAAAAAAAGAAATTGTAGCAAATAGCATATCTTATTAGTTGATTAGTAAATAATGTCATATGTTTTAAAATAGTGAAGCAAATAGCATATTTAAAGAAATCAATATTTTTAAACAATAAAAAATCCCTAGATACCCCTAAAACTTTTCTCCTCTTCCTATTCTCTTCTCTATGTCCATGTTTCTCTCTCCTCTTTGTTCCCCACATGTTTCCCTTTCTCTCCTCCCTCTCTCCCCTACCTATTTGTCTCTCTCTATCTTTTCTCTGGTTATAGGAGATTAAGTGATGCTCTAGTGTCTGGTGCATGCTTGAAGCTAGAAGGTTAGCGTCGATAAACAACGCTAAAGTTGTTGCGAATGGATTTGGGTGACAAAGCTAGGGTTTCCAGACAATTTGGTCATCAAATTTATGACTTTGCATTTGATTTGGCATCGAAGTCTAAGGTCTCAAATCCTTGTGGCTTTGGTGTCATGATCCTTCCAAACTAGCATCAACGATTGTCATTAAACAAGAAACGACCAAAGAAGATCGGACTACTATAAAGACAGGATCTAGAAAATTCACAAACTAGTTTGAGTGTTTATGTTAGGGTTTGACATAGAGACAAAGTTGTGTGGCTAGAGTCGCTCTAGATTTGAGAAGATCTGAGCATGGACTTGTAGCAGCCAAGGAATAAGATGAAGATCTACATAGACAAATATCTATGCAAAAGGTGACGCTAGAGAGATGTGGAAGGGAAATGCAACAAAATGGATACCAGTGGTAGGACAGAGACGGCGACAACACGTTTCTCTAGTGGAGATATGATATGTAGGTTTACTTTTTCTCTGAATGGCATTTTGTATGGATATGGTTTTTTGTACATGGAGATCTGATTTGCATTTTGTATGGATTTTTTAAATATGGATTTTTGTGCAATTTACATGGATTTTGTGTATTTTGTTTTTCAGTTTTATTACGGTTGGATTCACTAGATTTGTAGGCTATGAAATACTATATTTCTGCCAACAAAGTAACTTATGGATGTGATGTCTAATAATCTGCCCAACACATTTTTATATTTACATGAAAATATGATATTTAAGTGTAAATATATTATTTCCATACCGCTGGCGGCATTGTCAATGTTGGTGATGTCCAAGATGTCATCGATAAATTTTTGTATTTATCGAAAAATACAAGATTTGCTAAAAAATACAGTATTTTTTGGCCGCGGATGGTCTAGCAAAGTCGTTGATGAATTTTTGTATTTTTCTAGAAATACTATATTTCTAGGAAAATATTGTATTTCCCTGCTATTAGTAGTTGGCAAAGTAGTCATTGCGTTTATACAAATATTGTATTTCTAGGAAAATATTGTATTTCCCCAGCCGCTAACGGCAACACTAGCAACATTACCGATAAATTCACCAATACTTCCATATTAATATGGTATTTCTCGGTTCTAGCAAGGCTGCTTTTAAATTTTTATATTTATATAGAAATATAGTATTTAATATGTTAGTATAATATTTTCTAACCCTCCGCGATGTTGCCGTTGCTGGTATTGCCCAGCAAAGTTTCTGGCACAATATTTTTATACTATTATGGTATTTCCCTAGTCGTCCATGATGTTGTTAGTAAACTTTATCATTATTTGGAAATACAGTATCAACAGGTTAATATTGTATTTCTTAGTCACCGCTAATGCCGACGAGGGAGGAAGGTGACAGATGGAGAGGAGAAAAAAATAAAGGTGTTTTAAGGTTTTTGTTCTCAATTCTCATAAGATAAATTTCATTTTCTCATGATATGTTATTTACTATACATTTTTTAAAACATATGGTATTATTAACTAATGTTTAGACTAAATACGTTATCTGGCTTTTTCTCCCTATAACTTATGTGAAATGTTTTTTCCTGTAATGATGCTACATTTTCATTTAACTTTTACTTTTGAACATTTTATTGATTAAATGGACAAACTGACGCATGGGGAAGTAGAATAATCTGGAGGGAAAGTAACTCCTACATTGTTAAAAGTGAGTAAATGAGATATCCTACCCTAATACAAGATGTAATGCGGCCAAGGAAGTCTTTGAGTTGTTTCTCATTCCAATATCAGAAATGTGATTGTGGACTTGGTAAAAGGTTCAAAGTTAAAATCATTTGTTTACAATAAAAAATAAATAATATATGTATTAAATTAGAACCCATAAGAGACTCCAACCAACCACCTGCAAATTGTGCAATTTCACAAATATTATTTGAAGAATAAAATATTTTCTTGGAAATATAGTTCCTTTAATATCTTAAAAGTATAGAATATACATTTCCCCTAATATGTGACAATGAAGTCCAAATCATGAAAAATCATTTGAGGTAGTAAAATATTCGCATGTGATCATAGCCATGACCACGTCCGGTCCATTAAGAAAAGGGCAAAATTAATACCATTCAACAAAATAGGACAAAACAACCAAAAAGAAAACAATAACGATTGTATAGAATAATTCCGTAATCTGCATATTTTTATTTTTCTTTTCTTAACGAAATCACGAAACCAACCGTCATAACGCAATGAATTGAACTTTACCAGCTGCAGTGATAATTTTGGACTAAGATGTCAACCTAACTAGTAATCATGTCAAAAATAGAGGGGAAAAATATAGAATATAAGGCAAAAGTAGATTATGAATTATCATCATAACTAATATATTTTATAAATTATGTATCTCTGCATTAAACGCATGTACACACGATGGCGGTAGAGCCATTTATAATTGAATTGGAGTGCTTAACTTTTGAAGTATTGTTTTTTGTCCACAAATTTTTAAAATTTTAGTTGCATGCTTGTTTTATATGAAAATTATAGTTCTAGCTCGACTAAGAAATTAAAATATATCATTGTGCTTTATTTTCTTTAAAAAAATTATGATTTGTTCTCTCACTTAATAATTAAAACATATAACTATATTTGTATAAAAAAAATTATCAATAATTTTTTACATCTCCACCTGACAAAAGCTTCTGGCTCTACCACTACACAGTGGGGGAGCCAAAAAACTTTTTTTGGTGAGGGCAGTTGAAAGAAATTAAAAGATAACACTTTATTGAATGGACATATGATTGTATATTTCCATTTATAGTAGGAGCACACTTAAAATTTTTCTTATAAAATAAGAATATGATTAAATATTTGAATTGTTCAGTTTTATAATTTTTTTCTACAAAACGGGGACATTTCTATATTTTTTTTTTCAAAAACTTCATGGTAAAAATCAAAATTTCAAAATTAAGCAGCGCATATGCCCCCATTTAATTATATGTGGCCCCGTCGTAGACACACATATTTGTGTACCCTACGTCTAATGTATATGACTATCTCCATACACACATATACATACATACATACATACACATATATATATATATGTGCATCTATAAACGTATTCATTCACTACATAATTCGTTTATAGTCTCTTTGAAAATGCAACTAGAACTATATTTTATAATTCCAACTAAAATTGCTATAGTGTTCACTCTCTAACTTGTTAAAATAAAAAATTGGTTACAACCACAAAATATATGCTTCCAATTGCGTTCCCAAATAGGTTATTAACATATTTTTATATCTATTCTATTAAAATAAATTACGTGTCTGTCATCTAAGCATGAAATAAGAAAAAAGTATTTATCTCTTTATACTTTGTGTTTCTGTTTATTCAAGAATTATACATTTTGTTTTTTATCTTACCAAATGTAGCATTCATATTAGATTTAATACACAAATATATAACTTTTCATTGTCGGCTCATGATTTTGACCTAAAAATGCTAAAAAATACTACTAAGTTAAAAAATCAAAAGAAAATAAAAAAAACTTGAAACTTATGATTTTGATCTCAAAACACTACAACAAAATTGTGAATAAACAATGAACTTGAATTGATAATTTCGCAAAGACTGTCAGCTAAAGTCTGTTCAAAAATGCTACATAGACAATATTTACTAAAATCAGCATGGAATTTTCACGACAATATTCGGTAAACCCATCGTGTTAGAGTTCTGGAGGAAAAAAAAAACGTCGTCTTAAAGTTTTGAAAGAAAAAAATAAAAGCCTACGAATTACCTGTCTCGCTCTCTCTCCCTAACACATCATGAACCCATCCTATCTCTATTCTTGCTCTAACCCAAAACCCTCACCACCATCACGATACTCATCATTGTTTTTGCTCCTACTCTTGTCATCGCCCTCTCTCTCTCTCTCTCTCTCTCTCACGGCCATCACCGTTCTAGCCATTGTCGTAAATCTCACTGCCATTGCCCTCACCACACTTTGCCGTCGCCATCGTCACCCTTGTCTCATTGCCTTTCTCTCTTTTTGAGGTTTGTTGTTAAAATTTTTCGTATTGTTAAACAAGTTTTATTTTCTTTTTGAAAAAATTAATGATATATTTGAAGTGAATGTGATTTGTGAGAAATTTGTGACATGGATTTTTTTATGACATTGTGGGATTCTTTGTGTAATGTGTATGGAGTGGGTGAATGATGTTGTAGGTGAATGTGATTTGTGAGACATTTGTGACATGAAATTTTTATGATGTTTCCTTTAATGAGATTGTGAGTGAATGTGATTTATGAAAAATTTGTATAAGGAATTGTCTAATGAGTATGAAGTGGTCGTTTATGTATATTGATTAGTTTGTGAGCAATGGTTAAAATGATTTAGGTGTTGGTAATGGATATGTGATTGTTGTTATTTGGTTGAGGATAAGTGTTTATGTGTACTGATTTTTTATGAGTGATGGTTAAATATGATTTAGGTGTTGAATATAAATAAGTGACTGTTATGGTATTTGGGTGAGGATTTGCTTCAATTATGAAATGGGTATATGTATATTTGTATTAACTTTGTATATAGGTTCATTCAATATATAGTGTGTATAAACTTGTCACGATGTACTGGTAATATAAACTATAATGTACTGAATAATTGATTTATTATGTGATTCTGGGTCTTGTAATAGATAACACATGATATCGGCTGTGAAAAAACAACCCTTTCTTTTCTTTCTCACCGTCTTGCAGAGTTTATAAGTTCTAATAATGAAATAGATGTTTTTGTTTTTTGTTTTTCCGCCTAAGTTTTGAAAGTTTTTCCTCTTTCATGACTTAAGGATAAATTTATCACATTAATGGTCAAAGTAAATTATTGACTAAACTGTGGTATTTTTTTTATATTAATCTAATATAAAATTATATATTTGATAAAATGAAAAACTGAAAGTATACTTCTGGAGTAAACCTAAAACACATAGTATAAAAGGGAAAATATTCGAATAAAAAAATATGTACATTTGTAACGCCCCTAAGTAGAGGTTAACAGTTTTTATTAAATAAAATAAATATTAGAAAATAAATATAAATCATCAAAGTAATTCACCCGGGACTTAGATAAAGACTCTCAAATTAAAATAAAAACATAAACAAATAAATAAACCACAGTTTAATGTAACACCTTAAATTTTAATAATATACAACTGTCATCATCATCATTTCAACCCTCGACAAATCTTAATATAGTCACAGAAAGTAACAATGAATGCTTACATTATCATGAAGATCATTCTTTGCATTCAAAGCCATCCCAACGTAATATAGTTACCTAGCTTCTCCAACTATTTTTCTTGTAGCCACCTCACACTTAGTGAGTCCTGAAAAGATGAACATAATAGGAAATGAGCGATAACATGCTCAGTAGGGAAAATCATTACTCACATTAAGGTTTTATTCATTACCACATTAAATCTGCATGGTTAGTTAGTTTTCATCATTATCCAAATTATGAGATTGATTATTATCATATTTCGTGGATACCATAGTTAATTATTACTAAGTTTCATACATATACATATATACAATATTCCCATTCATCATTATTCCTAGCTATCCACATTACATAAAGTATTACTCAACTTATCGAAACCCAAATGGGCGTGCTTGGCCACCCTCCAAACATTCGGAGGGTATTCCGGTGAAGGGACATCAAGCCTCGAGTCCTCACCAAGTCGATTCCTGTACAGTGCGTTCTGGGACTTTCGACCCAAGGAAGCGTCATCACCTTCCCCCTATTTTACCTTTTAGGGTATTCGTGCCCAAGGACGTAACCGCCGCCCTCTTT
>CAMOHE010049766.1:0-30939 GCA_946598075.1 Artocarpus hirsutus | reverse complement strand
TATCATAAGTCTCTATAAGGTCTGACTTTTTTCCCACCACACAAAGATTCAGAGTTATCCGAGCTAGCAAGGGTGAGTGGAATAGAGAAGGTGGTGTGCGTAACAGGAGCTTCAGGTTACGTAGCTTCATGGCTGGTCAAGCTTTTGCTTCAACGAGGCTACACTGTCAAAGCCTCAGTGCGTGACATCAGTTAAATTCTCTTTAAACTCTTTCTTCTTTAATTTCTCTGTGCATAATCTTCACTCTTGTATGGGAGCATCGTTGGAACCGCAACTAATTTTTCTTTTTGGTTTTGTAGTTCTAACTAACTTTATAACAGTGTTTTCTCTCGTATGCTACAATATATTTAGTTTAATTTGTGAATTTACGGTTCCAACTACGTTCTCATACATCTTGAAACCACTTTCAGATTTTGGGTTTTGATTGTTGTTTACTGAGAGACAAAGTTGCATGTATAAGAAAGTTCTTGAATCAAAATCTTGAGAACAGGCATAATAAGTTCGTGTGGGTTGTTCTTAAGACACAGAAAGAGTTTTTTTTCTGCCTTTTTTTCTAATTTTAAGAGTAGCGATAAATTATAGCCTATTAACTAAAGTAATTGCAGTATTATGTCTTAGTTCTAAATTATCCCATCTGAATTGTTATGTAAAAGTACTAATTATGGTTATGTATGACACAGATGATCCAAAGAAAACAGAACACTTGGTTTCACTTGAAGGGGCTAAGGAAAGGCTTCATTTGTTTAAAGCAAATTTATTGGAAGAAGGATCCTTTGATTCTGTTGTTGATGGGTGTGAATGTGTTTTTCATACAGCTTCCCCTGTGATTTTCTCACCCACTGACCCACAGGTATTAGTTATTCCCTAATTTACTTTGGAATTTCTTCACATTATAATTTGATAACATGTACCATTTAGTTTTCATCAATATGAAGGTGATTTACCAAACTCTCTTTTTATGGAGAATTAGATTTTAAAGGCACAGTTACCAAACTCTAAAGTAATGTAATGAGAAAGATAATTAGGCTAAAATAAAGTTAAGTAACAAGAATGAGCAATTTTATTTTTTTATTCAGTTTGCAGTATTTCCTTGTCTATTATCTGGTGTAGCAGGAAACATGCAAAACAATTCAATTCCTTAAAGTGTTTACTAGACTTGAGAATGGTAAGATTACTAAATATTTTTTATGTCATTAAATTAATTGTTGAATTATAACATTTGAATTTTAAAGGTATTCAAGTAAAATGGGTATTCATTTTTGTAATA
This sequence comes from Artocarpus hirsutus, assembly GCA_946598075.1. Lineage (NCBI taxonomy): Eukaryota > Viridiplantae > Streptophyta > Magnoliopsida > Rosales > Moraceae > Artocarpus > Artocarpus hirsutus. The sequence goes on along the minus strand of CAMOHE010049766.1, from coordinate 29,672 downwards.
GGAAAGCAATATCAAGGGAAATACGAGGATTGATATTCCTTATCTTCATTCCCTAAATTATATAGAGTCTACTAAACTCATTACTGATCTTAAATAAACAAAAGTATAATTGGCATATAGCACATTATTTTAAGTAAACTCTCACTACTAGTTCTCCATTTCCCTTGCATGTGAAGAAAAGGTGCCCTAAATGTCCAATTCATTGAAACTTAAAAATGAAAACTTGAATTAAGACTTTTCTCTTCATATTCCAGGCAGAACTGATTGACCCTGCAGTGAAAGGAACACTAAATGTTCTGAGGTCCTGTGCAAAGGCTCCTTCTCTAAAGAAGGTTGTCTTAACATCTTCCACAGCTACGGTTTTATTCAGCGGGAAACATTTAACGCCGGATGCCGTTGTTGACGAGACATGGTTTTCTGATCCGGTTCACTGTGACAAGTCAAAGGTGTGTGTAGTTGTATAGCATTTCATTTGCATATGGCTACAAAATCTTCTGAGGAGAAATATAACAATTTGCATCAATTTTCTTCCTTACAGCCTTGGTTTTGGTATGTTGTTTCAAAGACATTAGCTGAGGAGGCTGCTTGCAAATTTGCAAAAGAAAATGGGATTAACTTGGCTGTAATAATTCCAGGAACTGTGATTGGCCCTTTGTTACAGAAAACTCTTAATTTCGGAGCGGGGATGATTCTAAAACAAATAAAGGGTACATCTTCAAAAACTATAGTCCTTTTTATTATGACCGAGGAAGTTCAAGACATAAAGAACCAACTAATTATTTTGTTTCAATTAACTAAATTATTAGTCCTTTACCAAAATAATAATAGGAATACTAAAAGAAAAATCTGAACTGAAAAAAGCTAGCCAGTGTGTGAATTGTTTTTTTTTAATTGTTTCAAACTGGTTTTGTTGTAATATTTTCTATCACAAAATTTAAATTGTAGCAGTGTTTAAGGTTCAAAATGTGTTCTCAAACAGGCTATAAATTAGCCTAGTAAAGTATTATTGTAAGCTTTGAAAGCTTCGAAAATAGAGTGGAGTTGGAACCTGAAATAAGTTTCATATTTGACAAGTATATATTTAACTTCCTTAGGCAACTAGGTTTTCTTCCCTGCTTCTCCACCACTCTAGAAGATGGCCTTGTGTTATCATTTTCAGATATATAATGTGTACCTTCTTTCTTTCTTTCTTCTTTCTTCTTTTTTTTTGGATGCAGATCAAACCTTGCCAAATGAACTTCCTTTGTATGTCGACGTTAGAGATGTTGCAAGTGCCCATATTCAAGCATTTGAAGTTGACTCAGCTAGTGGCAGATATTGTTTAGTTGGACACGTCTTGCACATTTCTGAGTCTCTTGACATTTTAAGACAACTCTTTCCCACTTTAAGCATTACTGAAAAGTAAGTTAGCATTTTTTACGTATTAAAATAAAATTTGCCAAGTTTTGGTTCCATATTTGGCAAGGGAAGTTCAAATTGGAATTGCATTTTTACAATTTTGGCTTGAATTTTATAGCTTTAAAATGTGTTTACCAATCATGTAACAACACTTTGAGGTTTCTCATTGTTGGCTAAGCAGATGTGAAGACGACAAACCTCCCATGCCAACCTTCCAAATCTCAAAGGAGAAAGCATTAAGTTTGGGAATTAATTTCATCCCTCTGGAGGTGAGTCTGAGGGACACTGTTGAAAGCCTCAAGGAGAAGGGTTTCCTCAGCTTTTAAATTATGCCCTTGACAGAAAATTTGATGAATAAGTTATATCTTATGTAATCTTAAAAAAAACGAAAGTAATAACTTTTGTAATCCTAAAAATAAAAAATAAAAAATAAAAAATAAAAAACTTTAAAGTTATACCTTATGTAATTCTTCATCAGTTGTGTTAGAACATGGTAATTCAAATTTGTTTTCTAGTTATACCTTGTGAGAGACGCGTCTTTAATTGTAGTTTTTTGTTTTTTTTGCACAGCCACCCCTTGAACATATCTTATATTTCAATTTGTTCCCAAATTTTTTATTTTGGCAAGTTGTATCATAAATTTAGAAATCTAGGGCTAATTACCTCCACCCATGCCTATACTAACTTTTTTTTTCCATAAAAATTGATGTGTCACTTGCATATGGACTGTTGATTAACGATATAAATAGTCATTTTTTATGTATTTTAACTCAAAATTAATTTTGTATTTGAGATCTTTAATTAAGTTTGATCAAAATAGAAAGTTTTAGATTAACTTTGTTTTAAATATAAATTTGAGTTAAAACTCATCCAAAAAGACATTTCATGCTCTAGGTGGGTGTTATTTGTGAGCGAAACGCCAAAAAACATATGTCAAAGAAGCCAAATGAAGCACAAACGACGATAGAATTACCAAACCAAATGAGAAAACGACATCTAAAGAATAAACGAGAAGTATAAAGTGAACCATGACTGAGTAAGGACAAACGACAGGAAAAAAGGACAGTGATGGCGACTAAAGTTAGTAACAACAAATGGTCAAGACGGTCTGCTATCTCTGGTTTGAGTGATCTTACGAGTCTACCAGCTGGGGTTACCAATGATGTCTTGGAATGGTCCCCTCCTGCCAATAGCTGTCAGGTGGTTACTTTTATTTGGTTTGATCTTATCTGTTTTTGTTGGTGGTTAGTTGCGTGTTTCTTAGAAGCGTTTTGTTTGTTTCTTCTTTTGGGTGCCGTGCTTTTTGGTCCAACTTTGTGTTGGCGTCCTTTTCTTGCAGTGCTCAGTTTTGCTGGGTGTCTTTGCCTCATTGGTGAATGAAATTCATTGAGCAAAAATAAATATATAAATAAAGAAGCACTGCACCGAACGGAAAACGACACCTTGAAAACGGCAATAAAAGTGGCAAACGGCAAGAAAGTGAAAAAGAACAGAAAACAGTGACTAAAAACGACAACAAATTTGGACGACGCTATATCAAATAACAAGGTTTTAAAAGGTTGAAAAATGTAAGGGATTTGGGGGTAAATCATCCTTTTTAAAGTTTTTTTTTTTTTAAGTAAAAGGTCATAGTTTTTAAAAATTAGAGAAATAACCATTTTTTTACATCATTAATGTGTTGATGTATGTTAATAATATACTTAGCCCAATAATTGATGTAGTATTGATTTATAGTTTATCATTAATTATTTTGATGGCTTATTTATTTAATAATTTATCGGTTTGTTGATGATAATTATTAATAGATCAATGATAAACTATTATTAATAAATGATGTACTAATGTTCATCAATGATATATATTGACGATGTGTTGGTTTATCAACGATGTATTGGTTTGTCAATTATTTAATTCTTTATCAGTTGTGTTAGAACATGATAATTCAAATTTCTTTTCTGGTTAACTAGCTCATAAGGTGGCCTGTGAGAGACTTTGTCTCTTTAATTCTAGTTTTTTTTTGCACAGTCGCCCCCCTAAACATATCCCACATTTTCAATTTCCTCCTTGAACTTTTAATTTTGGCAATGTGTCCCTCTAAATTTACATATTTGTAGCAAATTATCTCAATTTATAGCTATATTAACCTTTTTTATATATAAAAATTGACATGTCATTTGCACATAGATTGTTGATGAATAAAATAAATGGTCCTTTTTATATTTTAACTCAAAATTATTATGATTAAGATCTTCTCACTTAAGTTTGATCAAAATAGAAAGTTTTAGAATATTTTTGTTGTAACTATAAACTTAACTTGACATTCATAAAAAACAGACCTTTCACACTTTAAATTAACAATTTTAGTATAAAAAAATGACATCGCTATCCGTGAAACGCCAGAAAAAAGTATGCCAAGTAAGCCAAATAAAGCACAAACGACGATAAAATGACCACACAAAACGAGAAAACGACATCTAAAGAATAAACGGGAATTATAAAGTAAACCATAACTAAGTGAATAAGGACAAGCGACCAAAAAAAGGACACTGAAGGGGACTAAAGTTACAAACAACGTGAAATCGAGAATGAAGAAGCACAGCACCAAACGGAAAACGACACCTTAGGAACTGCAATAAAAGTGACAAACGACCAGAAGTGAAAAAGAACTCGAAACAGTGTCTAAAAACGACAACAAATTTGGACGAGGTAAAAGTTTAGGGGGACGAAAAATGTAAGGGATTTGGGATAATAATAAAGGCATTGAAAGGAAACAGCCGAAGATGAAAAACAATATTGAAAAATGAAGAGACGATTAGACTACTAAACAACAAGAAAGAAATAAAACGACACTATAATGAAACGACCATTCTTGCTTCTGGCGTTTGGAAAAGGGCAAAAAAAATCGATGAAGTTCTTCTGGATATGGATAAGAATGATAATAGATATAAAACGACAGACAATAATCCGAAAGTACATTAGAGTCAAACGCGGCAAGGAATCGGAAGATGACAAATAAAGCACAAAAGACAACAGACGGAGGCTCCACTTCTTGTTGTAAAACTCTACAAAGTTCTATCTCCTTTCTCACCACACAAAGAAATTCAGAATAACAGCCACAAGGATGAGTGGAACGGGTAAGGTGGTGTGTGTAACAGGAGCTTCAGGTTACATAGCTTCATGGCTGGTCAATCACTTGCTTCAACGCGGTTACACCGTCAAAGCCTCCGTTCGTGATCTCAGTTAATGCTCCTTAAACTCTTTCTCCTTTAGTTTTTCTTTGCATAATCTTCACTTTCAAATTCTGGGTTTTGATTGTCGTTTGCAGGCACAATAAGTTTGTGTGTGGCTTGTTCTTAAGATATAGGAAGGACTTTTCTTTTTTTTTTTTTAAGATGAATGATAGACAATAGCTTATTAACTAAAACAATTGCAATATTATTTCTTAACTCTAAATTATCCCATCTGTATGGCACAGATGATCCAAAGAAAACAGAACACTTGGTTTCACTTGAAGGGGCTAAGGAAAGGCTTCATTTGTTTAAAGCAAATTTATTGGAAGAAGGATCCTTTGATTCTGTTGTTGATGGATGTGAATGTGTTTTTCATACAGCTTCCCCTGTGATTTTCTCACCAACTGACCCACAGGTAATTAGTTAGTCTTCAATTTACTTTGGAATTTCTTCACATTATAGTTTGATAACATGTAGTATTATTTAGTTTTCATCAATATGGAGATGATTTAGCCTCTGCTTTCGGTAATGGCAGACAATTTGGTATCTCTTTCTATGGAGAATCAAATTTTAAGTGTACAATTTACCAACAAAATGAGAAAGAAAATAGGATTGAAAGTAAAATAAAGTAATAAGAAGGATAATTGATTCCCTTTTCTGGTGTTTACTTATGTTGTGATGGTATAATGGAAAAAGCTCAATTTCCTTTCCTTTTTTTTTTTAATTATCTTAATGAGGATGTAATCGTATGAGCATAATTAGTATAATACACTTTCACATAATTATGACTATTCACTCTATATTCCAGGCAGAACTGATCGACCCTGCAGTGAAAGGAACGCTAAATGTTCTGAGGTCCTGTACAAAGTCTCCTTCTCTGAAGAAGGTTGTTTTAACGTCTTCCACGGCTGCGGTTTTCTTCAACGGAAAACCTTTAACGCCGGATGTCATTGTTGACGAGACATGGTTTTCTGATCCGGTTCACTGTGACAAGTCAAAGGTGTGAATAGTTGTATATTTCAAGCGTTTCATTCTTATATAACAACAAGGAGAAGTATAACAATTTGCATCAATCTTCTTGCTTACAGGATTGGTTTTGGTATGTTGTTTCAAAGACATTAGCTGAGGAGGCTGCCTGGAAATTTGCAAAAGAAAATGGGATTGACTTAGTTGTAATAAATCCAGGAATTGTGATTGGCCCTTTGTTACAGAAAACTCTTAATTTTGGAGCGGAGGTGATTCTAAATCAAATAAAGGGTACATCTTCAAAAACGAGTCCTTTTTATTATTAATCATGACCAAAGAAGTTCAACATATAAAGAACCCAACTTTTTTTTTTTGGTTTGTGGGGATGGTGGGTGGTGTAAATGGAGGAAACTTAAATAGCATCAGGAAAAAAAAAAAAAAAAAGGGTATCTAGGTTAGGACCCACCTGCTATTTGGTTTTTTCAAGTAACTAAACTATAGCCCTTTAGCATGACTACATTTAAAAACTTGTTTTGGAACTTAGTTCGAACTAAAAAAAAAGTTTTTTGTGAATTTAAAAAAAAGTTAGAATTGATTTTGTTGCAATATTTTCTTTTACAGAATTTTAATAATTATAGTGTTTAAGGTTCGAACTATGTTCTCAAACATGCCATAAATTAGTTTAGTAAAGTGTTATTCTAAGCCTGTAAAACTCCAAAGATAGAGTGGGGTTCAATTTCCTTCGCTTCCCGCAATTTCTTTCATTTTCAAGAAGTATAAATCTGATTCATTTGGGCACGTAGGTTTTCGTTATTTGTTTTTCCACCACTTTGGAAAATGGCCCGTGTTATAATAATTTTCAGATTTATTATGTGTAATTTCTTTCTTTCTTTTCTTTTTTTTTTTCCTTGATGCAGGTCAAACCTTGCCAGTTGAAATCCCTTTTTATGTTGATGTTAGAGATGTTGCAAATGCACATATTCAAGCATTTGAAGTCGACTCAGCTGGTGGAAGATATTGTTTAGTTGGACATGTATTGCATGTTTCTGAGTCTCTTAACATTTTAAGACAACTCTTTCCCACTCTAAGCAGTAATGAAAAGTAAGTTGGCATTTTCTGAGTAATTAAAAAAAAAATTAGCCAACTTTTGGCTCCATATTTGGCAAGAGAAGTTTTAAATTGGATTGGCATTTTTACTATTTTGGCTTGAATATTTATATATCTTTAAGATGTGTTTAACAATCATATTTAACACTTTGAGTTTTTGTCACTGTTGGATAAACAGATGTGAAGATGACAAAACCCCCATGCCAGCCTTCCAAGTCTCAAAGGAGAAAGCAACAAGTTTGGGAATTAATTTCACCCCTTTGGAAGTGAGTCTGAGGGACAGTGTTGAAAGCCTCAAGGAGAAGGGTTTCCTCAGCTTTTGAATTATGCCCTTCACAGAAACTTTGGTGAATAAGTTATACCTTATGTAATCGTAAAAATAAATAAATAAAAAAAACTCAAAAGTTATACCTTTTGTAAGTCTTTATCACTTGTGTTAGAACATGGTACTTCAAATTTGTTTTCTGGTTAATTAGCTCATAAGGCGGCTAGTGAGAGACGTTGTCTCTTTAATTGTAGGTTATAAAAAAATTGACATGTCATTTGGTAATTTTTTATGAATTTTAACTCAAAATTATTGTGCTTAAGATCTTCGCTTAAATTTGATCAAAATAGAAAATTTTAGATTATTTTTGTTTTAAATATAAATTTGAATTAACATTCATAAAAAAGAAACCTTTCATGCTCCAAATTAAAATTTCAATATTTAAAAAAATTATAGCTATCAATGGGGATTATTTGTGAGTGAAACGCAAAAAAAAAAAAAAAAAAAAAAAAAAAAAAAAAAAAGGTATACCAAAGAAGCCCAATAAAGCCCAAACGACGATATAATTATAGCACCAAATGAGAAAACGACATCTAAAGAAGAAACGGGAATTTTAAAGTAAGCCATAAGTAAGTGAATAAGGACAAACGACAAAAAAAAAAAAAAAAAAGGACGGTGACGGCGACTTAAATTACAAACAACGAGAAATCGAGAATGAAGCATTGCGCCAAGCGGAAAACGACACCTTAAAAAGGGCAATAAAAGTGGTAAACGACAAGAAAGTGAAAAAGAACACAAAACAGTGACTAAAAACGACAAGAAATTTGGACGACGCTAAATCAAATAACAAGGTAAATGTTTAAAAGGACGAAAATGCAAGGGATTTGAAGTAAATGACTCTTTTCAAAGTTTCTTTTTTTTTTTTTTATGTAAATGGTCGTATTCTTGAAAATTAAAAAAATGGCAATTTTTGCACATTGTTGTGCTAATATTGATCAATTATGTATATTATGGTATGGTTTATTAATGATGTATTTCTGTAAAAAAGGTCATTTTCTTAATTTGGAGAAAGTTTGGTCATTTCTTTAATTTGTAAAAAGTCCATTTATTAATTTAAAAAGGCAGCAAACAATAGGTCCTTTGTCTAATTTTCTCAAAACTGGGGATAATAATAACGGCACTGAAAGGAAATAGCAAAGATGAAAAAAATTACAATATGGTATTTTGAAGCGACGATTAAACTACTAAACCACAAGAAAGCAAGAAAACGACACTAGAATGAAACGACCATTCTGACTGCTGACATTTTGAAAATTAAAAAAAAAAAAAGGATGAAATTCTCTGGGATATAGATAAGAATGTAGAGCTTTAGTACACCTATGAGAATCAACTAATGTGAAAACTAGCTGAATTAGTTAAACAACAAAAAACAAAGCTGAAAATACAATAGAAGTGGGCCCAGCATCATATCCGTTAATATTATAAAACTCTACAACGTCTGACTTCTTTCTCACCACACAAAGATTCAGAGTTCCCGAGCTAGCAAGGATGAGTGGAACAGAGAAAGTGGTGTGCGTAACAGGAGCTTCAGGTTACATAGCTTCATGGCTGGTCAAGCTTTTGCTTCAACGAGTTTACACTGTCAAAGCCTCCGTTCGTGATCTCAGTTAAACACTCTTGAAACTCTTTCTTCTTTAGTTTTCTGTGCATAATCCTCACTTTCAAGTTCTGGTTTTTGATTGTCGTTTACTGAAAGAAACAGGTACCTATATAAGAATTTCTCGAGTTCAAATTCTTGAGATAGACAAAGAGTTTTCCCTTTTTCGACAATAGTAGAAAATATAACTTTTTCATTATTAATTATAGTAAATAGTGAGTTTTAAAAATATTTGTACTAAATGTTAAATTTATGATATAAATAATTTATTTACCATTTTATTTATTCTTATAGTGTAAATAATTATATAAATTTATAGTACAAAAAATGTTTTACCTATTTGTTTACGACGTAAATTTTTACTATTTATATAGTAAGTAAGTTATTTACATTGTAAATATGACATTTGTTATAAATATTTTTAAAACTTAATTTTTACTTCAAAAAATTTTAAAAATCTGACATTTTCCTTAAACGCTTTTTTTCCCTTTTTTTAAGATGAATGATAAATTACAGCCTATATACTAAGTAACTGCAGTATTATTTCTTAACTCTAAATTATCCCATATGGGTCGTCCTTTAAAAATCCTAATTGTGGTTATGAATGGCTCAGATGATCCAAAGAAAACAGAGCACTTGCTTTCACTTGAAGGAGCTAAGGAAAGGCTTCACTCGTATAAAGCAAATTTATTGGAAGAAGGATCTTTCGACGCTATTGTTGATGGATGTGAATGTGTTTTTCAACAGCTTCCCCTGTGATTTTCTCAGTTATTACTCCCTAATTTACTGGAGAATTTTTTCACATAATTGGATAACATTTACCCTAAGTTTCATCAATATGGAGATGATTTAGTTGCTCTTGATTTAAGAGCTTCTACTCTGGGAAATGGCACACAATTTGGTATATCTTTTATGGAGAATCAAATTTTAAGGGCAGTTTACCAAATTGTGAATGAATGTGATGCAAAAGATAATGTGACCGAAATAAAGTAAAGTACTAAGAATGAGCATTTTTCATTCACTCTTTAGTATTTCTTTGTCTGCTATCTAGTATAATGGGTAACAAAAAAACAATTCAATTCCTTTTCAAGTGTTTAATGATAATCTTATCAATGTAATTACTAAAATATCATTTCACATTATTAAATAATTGCTAAATTATAACGTGAATTTTAAAGATATTTGAGTAAAATGGGCATTCATTTCCTTTGATAAAAAATCAATACAAAAAAGATGTAATTAATTGATATTTATTTTTCTCATTCTTTGTACTGTGTCGGATCCACTAAATTCTCATTACTAATTTTAAGTAAATACATGATTAGATTGAAACTTATGAAAACTTAAATAATGACTATTCACTCTATATTCCAGGCAGAACTGATTAACCCTGCAGTGAAAGGAACACTAAATGTTCTGAGGTCCTGTAGAAAGTCTCCTCCTCTGAAGAAGGTTGTTCTAACGTCTTCCACGGCTGCGGTTTTGTTCAGCGGAAAACCTTTAACGCCGGATGTCATTGTTGACGAGACATGGTTTTCTGATCCCGTTCACTGTGACAAGTCAAACGTGTGTGTAGATGTATATTTCAAGCATTTCATTCCTCTATTGCTAGAGCATCGTCTGCAGAGAAGTATTACAATTTGCATCAATTTTCCTTGCTTACAGCCTTGGTTTTGGCCCTTGGTTACAGAAAACTTTTAATTTGGGTGCAGAGATGATTCTGAACCAAATATTAAAGGGTACATCTTCAAAATCTCTAGTCCTTTTTATTATGATCATGGAAGTTCAAGTAACTTTTTTAGGGCTAAATAATGAGAAAAAGTTACTATACTGGTAAAAAAAAAAATCTATGTTACCACCCATTAGTTGTTTTTTTGTCTCAAGTAACTAAATTAGTCCTTTAGCAAAATAATAACATTATAGGAATAACTAAATTAGCTAGTAAAGTGTTATTCTAAGCTGCCAAAGCTCCAAAGATAGAGTGCACTTGGATTTCCTAGTCTATTTTTCAATAACTTTCATTTTCCATCACTCTAGAAACTGGTCGATCTTATGGTATAATTTTCGGATATAATCCACATTTATATTTATGTACGCAATTTATTTTTCTTTTCTTTTTCTTCCTTGGACCAGTTCAACCTTTGCCGAACTAGCTATCTTTTTGTGTTGACGTGAGAGATGTTGCAAATGCACATATTCAAGCATTTAAAGTTGATTCAGCTAGTGGAAGAAATTGTTTAGTAGGACATGTCTTGCACATTTCTGATGCTTTTAACATTTTAGGACAACTCTTCCCCACTCTTAGCATTAATGAAAAGTTAGTTGTCTTTTTGAGCTATTATTTTTATTTTTTTAATAGTCTGTTTAGATGAGTGGTTGGAACTCTTTTTTTATTTAAATTTTATGAGTGAAAACATTATAGCAAAAAGGTAGGAACCGTTAAAAAAAGTTAAAACCGTGATTGCCAAACAAGGGCTAAAAAAGTTAAGTTTTTGGTTTCATTAAGAAATTTAAACTAGATTCGCATTTTCACTATTTTAGCTTGGACTATTACAACTTTCTATATGAAGTTAAATTTACCAATCACGTGGGATAAACAAGCTTGTTTAGTAACAAAATTGATCTTTTCTCATTGTTGGCTAAGCAGATGTGAAGATGACAAACCTCCGCCGCCAACCGACAAATTCTCAAAGGAGAAAGCAATAGGTTTGGGAATTAATTTCACCCCTTTGGAAGTGAGTCCAAGGGACACTGTTGAAAGCCTCAAGGAGAAGGGTTTCCTCAACTTTTGATTATGTCTTTTGTAATGACCAAGAAAATCCTAAAATTAAATAATGTAATTTACATATTTAAATTATAGATTTTGCTAGAAATATCATGTATGAATTTTGTGACTAAAGGATTTACGGAATTAATATAAGAATATTCCAAAAAATTCTATAGTGAATTTTAAAGTTAAAATTAACTTTCATGATTAAATAATTTGTTTGATAAATTCTACAGCTATTTAAGGCTGAAAAAATTTCAATCCATAAATAACTTGAGAAATTTAATTATAAGAATTTCTGAGTATAGTACAAAGTTAGTTGTACCAAGAAACACTAATGTATATGAGATCTTTCCTTGCCAATTAATTTAAAATTGTAGCTACACAATAGCAATTTAGGTAAGAAATGCTACATGAACTCGGAAAGTGATATTGTCAAAAACTATGTCAATACTGAGTCTAAATACTGAAAAAGAAAAGTATAGATTTTTACTAAGCCTAAAATAAATTTTAAGACTCAACACAGTCAAAAATCAATACACGATTAAACTTATATTACATCGGTTCATACTCTATTTAGCATATCACTAGATTCAAAAAATGAGAAAGGACTCATCAGTTATTAAAATCTCTTGTTAGCTAAGTTAATTATTGCTGACAATATAAAGATTTATCTGTTTAACGGGTAACTTGCAAGAAAAACCTAGAGACACAATTCCTTAAATTAAACTTACAACTATGATGGGTGTACTTGGGCAATTAAGAAGATAAAAACCACACTCCAACCCTTCCTAGATATGGATCCAACATTAGGGGATTTAAGCCAAAAATTAAACCCATCAAACTCACTTAGAAGCTTAATTAAGCTTAGGTTATATGGGAAAATTAATTAAGTTTGGGTCTATAATATTTGCACCACCTCATGAACATATTTTTGGTCTCATTTCTCATCTCTCTTTACCCTCAAAACCAAACCCCCTCAAGAGAAGTTCCAAAAATTTTCCTTCACCATTTTCTCTTAAATCACCTCCATTCAAGACATAATCAAGCTCAAGTTCATTAAGAAAAATTTTCTTCCATTTCTTGCCCATGAAAACCAGTTTTGTCCCAAGCAACAACCCTCCAAAAATTTCATCACAAAGATCCTAAACCAAGCAAGAAAGAAGAGATGGTCAAGCAAGGAATAGAAAAGGGAAAAAAAGAGGAGGATTTGGAGTATTTTGATTAAGGTAATTCCTATACTTTTATTCTCATTTCCTAGCTAAGAAAAAGAAAGTATTTTCACTTAGATAGCTTTGCATAGAGACCAAACAAGGTTAGATTTTTGTATGGTTAAGTTTGTGATTTTTATTTTAAAACGAGAAGAAGGAAAGAAGGAATTAGTGGCACTAGATCAACTACCAAGAAATTGTCATCAAGGGTAAGAATTCTAAACTTTTTCCTCAAATTTACTAAGATTAAAATTTACAATTTTATGAGTAATTTGATGATTGGGTGAGGAAATGGCTTGTAATAATTATTTATGTGTTGGTTGGTTTAGTTTATGTATGTATGTAATGTAATAAGTTAGTAGTTGAATGATAGGTTTATGGTTTTGCAAGTTTTGGTTTACAGAGAAATTTTTCAGAAACTTTGAGCACTTGAACGAAGGCCTTAGAGTCGGTTTTTAAAACTTTTTTGAACATGGAACTTTTAGTTTTTGAAGTTTTGAACAAAACTTCATGACTAAACTAAAATGTAGTTTTGACTCTAAAAAGGCTTTCTAAGCAATTTTTATAAACTGCCCAAAACAGTCCTAAAAACTGCACCAAAGCAGTCCCACAACCGCCCAAATCAATTTTGTGAAAAACTGGCAAAAACTGTTAGAGTGCTGTTATTGTTTTGGCATTTTCGAACCATTTTGGGTATGAATTTTATGTTCCACTGACCACAAAATTTTAGATTTTTACAAGATAGAAAACTTTTATGAAAAAACTTTTTCCAAAATATGTCTCTAAATACAGTTATGGATAGTTTTCCACAATTGTCAAAAAAAAAATTTGAATTTTTGGGCTAAAAACAATTTTCAAGTTTTAGGTCATTTCAAGATTGAGTTGTATTTTTTCCTAAACATGAAAGTTTTAGTTCAACATAATGAACTTTTGAGAAAAAAGTTTTGTAAAAATCTGCCTCTAAAACGAACTTTAATTGTGATTTATAAAAACATTCCAAACTTTTTAATCAATAAGTTTACAAAATTTAACCGAAAAATAAATATACAAAAGATGATAATCCAGACTTTAAAATGAGCATAAAATCATTAAATTACATATTTAAAACAAGTAATTTTTATGAAAACAAACTTTAAAAAGAAAAAACAATTTTTAACATATGATTTCACCGTAATTATTTAAAACTAACTAAAAAAGTACCATACAGTACTAGTTTTTATAAACAAAAATCACATGATTATAAAATCTTATTTTTCAACAAACCAAAAATTAGTGTGTTACCAATTTCGGGCATTATTTTATGGAGCAATTTTTATTCGAATGTTAAAGTTACGCGGATGAAATTTTTTAAGGATAAACTTTAAAAGTTTTCAATTTGACACTAAAACAACTATCCTAGTACATAGAAACCCGATACACTAGAGTCCTAGTACTACGATGCTAGGCACGGGTCCAAATACCGTTTTAGTTTAAAAGGCCGCTTGGGTTATAGTTTCAACTATATAGTATATAGGATGTCATAGGATTATTTTTGGGCTTAATGGGCTTAAAACCAATTATAAGCCCATTAAATGAATTAAGAATTTGGTTAATTAGAGCTTGGTCCAAGAATTATAAATTTAAGAAATGTCTAATGTAGTTGATTGAGGTCATACAAACTGAGTGACAATAGATAATTAATTAATTGTTTTTAATTAATTATCAATTTTAATATGAACCAATGGCAATTAAGGAAAAATTAAATATCATGAGAATTTAATAAAATAATTAATCCTTACAATAGAAATCGTGATTTTTATGCTCCTTTGATTGAAGGAAAAAACTAATAGGAATAGTGCTCAAAATGCCAACGTTTATGCTAAAATCTAAACAGCATAAAATCAAGTATGATTAAGTGGAGGGCAAGAAAGGACATGTGAGCTGTGCATGATGGATTGAAATCGAAAGAATGCCAAGGAAGAAATTTAAAGTTATAAACTATGTTTTGCTTTCTGAGTATGTTTATTTATTTGAGTATGTTTATTTGAATAGTTTTAAAGATTTGAACTATGTCTCTATAACTTTATAGTATTATTATTTGTCTTTCGCATTTTGGAGTATTGAGACTTGTTTAAATTTAAAAATTTTGTTTTTAACAATAGATCGGCCTGTCAATCATTATTAGTCGGTTTGCCGATGTAGTGATCGGCCTGTCGATCTTAGTGATTTTAAAACCCTGACTTGCAGAGCCTTGCGCGGCCTGTTGGTGGTTGAAGTTCGGGTTGCCAGTCAAGTTTGGCTTGCTAAAGTCTGAAGTTCGGCCTTCTGAACTATGTAAGCAGATTTTAAAAGTTGTGTGGACTTTTTTATAAATTGTGGTTTTAGTATCTGGTGTGATAAACTATTTAAGGAATGTTTATAATTGAGTAATTTTAAAAAATATATGTATGCATGGATTCTTACACATTCTTAATGGGTGTTTTGTACATAATTGTTTCCATTAGAGAAAAAGGGAATTCATATATTAAAGGGAAAGCTACTATACTAAAACAGGTAAGTAGGAGTCTCACCTACAGTATGGATAGTTTGAAATAAATGTTTTTCTCAAAGTAGTAAGCATGTTTAATTTCAAGTCAGAGTATGATATTCCATGTCATATTGCATGTTCACTAAATTGATTAGTGAAACTTCTGAGGATGAACTAACTAAGAGAGTTGTACCAATCTCTTGACTTACGGGGAGACTTAAGATTTAAAAATAAAAGATAAATTAAATTAGGTCACGGTGTTGTTGGGACTTTGCAAACAATAACATCCTGTTGATCGTGTGCAACCAGTACAACTACTCGGGCTTGATAAATAATAAGACAAGATCATAACTGAGTATAATTGGTACATATATTTTTATTGTTATTACATACTATTTCAAATGTTTTATAACGAGCTATATTCCTACTTGCTGGGTGAAAGCTCATTCAAGAATATTCATGCTTTAGGTAAACAACCTGTTAGTAATGATTAATAGATGGTGGTGAAGCGGCAGACGATTAAAGTTGAGTCGTGGGAACTGGATACTGTGCGCTTTATTTTCGGAACTGGATACTGTGCGCTTTATTTTCTGTACATTGTTTTTGATAATTATGACTCTTTTGATAATACGTATAACTATATGACTCTAGCATTGAGTATATTTTGGATAACTATTAAACATCTATATTATGTTATTATTTCTATTGCAACAAAAAGTAAAAATAGTTTTAAATTAAAATTTACTAACAAAGTTAACTTTTAAAAAGATAGTTATAAAAAATATTCCACCAAATTAAGTAATCTAAGTAAATATATGTTAAGTAAATAAATAACGGCCACATAGATAGATAGATAGATAGGATCGTTACATACTTGACTGAAAAATGGGTGAATAAGTTGTGCATTATGTAGTCTTTAAAGAAAAGAAAAGAAAAGAAAAGAAAGTTATTCCACTAATTGGCCAATAAGCGGCTTGTGAGAGACGTTGTCACTTCAGTTGTATGGATTCAATTTGTTAATTGTGTTAGAACATGGGTTGTTGCATTAAAAACCTGAGAAAAAATTATCCATTGTCATCATAAAATACCTCTCATTTTTAAAAATTGTCAGTTATCTTGACAAAAGTTATGTTATAATAAAGTTTTTTTTTAAAGGGTCCTTAGGTACTGTAAGTGCCAAGAAGCATTAGAGGATCCACTGCCCCAAACAGTGTGTGTGTGTGTATTTAAATCATGTTATGGCTTTCAATCATGTCCTACCGGGAAAGGTTGCCGTTTTATGAAATTAATTATCGTTTCTAAAATGCAATAATTCATCGGATGCTGTCCTTTTGAGGTGCACCTCTCGTTTTCAACTTTGTATTTGATGTCGTTTCTTATGTTGTTGTTTTATTGTTAGCGTCGTTTATCAGATATTATTGTCGTATCTATAGCCGGTTTCTTTTTTCTTATTATTATTATTTTTTTTGCTTCAACCTTTTTTCTTAGTTCGAGTACGATAAAATTGATATTCTTGTCGTTTTCACTCCTATCGCTGTCCTTTTGATTGACTTTTGTTGTCGTTTTTATAATTTTGTGATTTTCCATTATTATGTCGTTTCTCCTTTTAATGTTGAATCTATTTTCTTTTCTTTTTCTTTGATATTTGGGTGGGAAATTCGAATATACATAGGGTCTGTTTGGTTTGTGTATCTTCTAGACTCAATAAACTCAAATTTAGATTCAAGTATCAAAATTTTTTTGGATACGTATTTGTTTCCTTGAAAATCCGAATCAAATGAGTATCAAGAATCTAAGTTTTCACAGTTCTAACCTCCTCCTAAACTCTTAATACTCGGATATTTTTGTTACTAAAAAAACTAAAATTCTCTCTCTATACTTGAGAAAAAAAATCATAATTTCTCATTTGATATCCAAATAAGATGATTCTTTTTTCGTTGTGTCTCTAGTGAAGAGAGAAATAAATTAAGATTTATATAACATATTTTTTAAAATCATTAACATAAAGATTTTATTAAATTTGTTAATAAATCAAATAACTTTTTTCATTACCTCTTCAAACACAAATTTCAATTTTATTCCATGCTCATATTAAAACTTAAATGCACATCCAAATATTAATTCAAATAACAATTCAAATCACTAACTCAAATCATAATTTAAATCACATAACTCAAATCTTAATCATTAATTTGAGACCATTTATCAAACATACCAATACTGTACAGGGAGTCATTACCGTTGGGCCTAGTTGTATCCTTCCCTTATTTATATTTTTGTCGTTTCAATTTACTGTCGTTTTCCTCTTTTTCTCGTTTTCAACAACTTTAATGTACCTTTTTTTTATTCGCCAGAAACGTCTCTCCTTTTCTTTCTTTCTTTCTTTCCTTTTCCTTTTGCTTTTCCTATTTCCTTTTCGTTTTCTTTTAGCCCTCCTCTAGTGAGTGGCTGGAAAGTGGAAATATCTTTGCCGAAATCAGTGAGTTTCGGATTTGCATTTTTCAACTTTAAAAGAATTTGCATAAAAACGGTATAACAAAAAAAAAAAAAAAACAATATAACAAAATATGATTAGAAACAATTTTTTTATTACTAAATAATATAAAAATCTTATTTATTATGATAAAAAAATTATTATAATATAAAATTTTTATATATAATAATTTTTAAATTAAAAAATTATTTTTATCATGTTTGTCAAATACGTTAATCATTTACGTTTAACACTTTTATTTTAATTATATAGTAAAAACTTTTAAAATATTAAACTTTCGTACATTATAATATAAATCTGTCACATCCTATGTGCGTCGACAAGCACCTAATCTTTTACAATTCCAAACCGGACCGCCATCATTAATTATACCATTGACCGAAACCACGAAGAGTTAAGCTTTCATCACCAACGCAATCCTCAAACTAAAACACAAGCTGAGTTCCATCTCACTTCTCAGCTCAGCTGCAAAGATGAGTGGAACGGAGAAGGTGGTGTGTGTAACAGGAGCATCAGGTTACATAGCTTCGTGGCTGGTCAAGTTTTTGCTTCAACGAGGTTATACTGTCAAAGCCTCAGTTCGTGATCTCAGTTATTTCTCTCAAAACTCTTTCCTCTTTAGTTTGTCTACGCATAATCTTCACTTTCAGAATCTGGGTTTTGATTGTCGTTTACTGAAAGGGAAAAGATACATAATAAATCCTTAAATTAAAATCATATTAGCAATTTAATTGTGGATTCTTGGGTTTCTTGAGAACCTCCCATAAGTATGTGTAGTGAATAAGGTTTTTTTTTTTTAGTATAAATTCCAGCTTATCTGTCACTTAAATACAACAAAGGGGATACTATCCAAATTATCATATCTGGGTTGTTATCTAAAGTTGTAATTGTGATTTATGAATGACACAGAGGATCCAAAGAAAACAGAACACTTGGTTTCACTTGAAGGGGCTAAGGAAAGGCTTCATTTGTTTAAAGCAAATTTATTGGAAGAAGGATCCTTTGATTCTGTTGTTGATGGATGTGAATGTGTTTTTCATACAGCTTCCCCTGTGACTATCTCACCCACTGACCCACAGGTAATTAGTTAGTCCCTAAATTACTTTGGAATTTCTTCACATTATAATTTGATAACATGTAGTACCATTTAATTTTCATCAATATGGGATGATTTAGTTGCTCTTGATGTTGATAAAAGACAAGAAATTGGGCAGTGCCCATTATTCCTTTAAAAATATAGCACTATAGACGAAGTCCAAATCAACTATAAAGTTTCTTCCCTTTTTCCAAAATTATTGTGGTTTTTCAAGTTATTACAGGATATTGTCATATTTTCTAACTATTCTTTATTACACAGAGAAAGCAAGTTGATACAATTGTTTCCTCTGAGAGAAAGAGAGAGAGGACATATTTGCAATACTTTCATCTGTTTTAGATGCAAAGGCCCTGAACTTGGACTATCTGACACGTGCAGTTAGTTTCTTGAGAAAGCATGTGGCTATTGTTAAGAGAAAAGCAACTTAAAAGCGTCAACTAGGGTGAATGTTACAGTTTGATATCTCCCTTTACCCCAATAATGATTTTTATTTCTCCATTTCTCAGGCAGAACTGATTGACCCTGCAGTGAAGGGAACGCTAAATGTTCTGAGGTCATGCGCAAAGGCTCCTTCACTAAAGAAGTTGGTTTTGACATCTTCTATGGCTGCAGTTTTGTTCAACGGGAAACCTTTGACGCCGGATGTTGTTGTTGATGAGACATGGTTTTCTGATCCAGATTTCTGTGAGAAATCAAAGGTGTGTAGATGTGTCAAGTGCTAGTACAAGTTTCGTCAAGACCGTAGATATTAGAAACTTATTTAGTTATTTGTCAGTGTTGAATTTATAACAGAGAGAATGATCCTGTTATTTTGTTTTAGCATCCGATCGAATGCATCCAATCTAACGCTAACTATGTAGTAATTTAATGGCTATAACTCATTCAATTTCTTTCCTTTTACCTTCTTTGATCTCTTATCTGGTGGAAGTTTGTTTTCTACTTGTTGAAAGGTATATTTTGTCCCGTTGTCTGTTTACTAGTTATAATTGTACTCTTTCCATGTTTCCTCAAACATTTCTCTATAATAGTAAAAGCAGCAAACTCCATTCATTATTTCTGAATTAGGCAATTGGATGGGTTTTAGAGTTTCAAGGATCAAAATGAACAAAGAAATAACCAAGCTGATTCTTTGATCTTTATGATAGCAAAATGATAATGTACATTCTGCATTCAAGAAGCGGCAGAGATTCATGTTTATTGACATATGTGAAACCCAACTAGTGATCTTTTTTTTTTTTTTTTTTTAACAACTTGAAGCATTTTATCATTAGCTACACAATATCTTGGAGGAAGAATGATATTTGACTTGCAGGAGATTTGTTGTTGCAGCTTTGGTATATGCTTTCAAAAACATTAGCTGAAGATGCTGCTTGGAAGTTCACAAAAGAAAATGGGATCGACTTGGTGACAATAAATCCAGGGTGGGTGATTGGTCCTCTGTTACAGCCAACCATTAATATGACCGTGGAGATAATTCTGAAACTAATAAGCGGTACGTTTCAGCAGCTCATACCCTTTAACACATGATCTTAGCAGTTTTGTTTTTTTTTATGCATATAAGTTTTCACCGTCACCAAAGGTCCAGAAATACAGTTAACTAAGTTGAATTTCCCTCTACCTCTTCCTGATTTTGATATTGTAGATATAAAAATACCTAATCATGTCGCTTTGTAGAAATATGATTTTCATGTCGCTTTTGAGATTGTTTTGTTGTATGTTGTTTCAAGATTACTGGTAGAAGCCAAACTAATGATTCTACCTTTTCTTTTCGATGTGCAGGAGCTCGAACCTGTCCGAATCAAGTTTATAGATTTGTTGATGTTAGAGATGTAGCATTGGCACATATTCTAGCATTTGAAGTTGCTTCAGCTAGTGGAAGACATTGCTTAGTTGGACGGGCTGTGCACATTTCCGAGGCTTTGAACATTTTAAGAGAGCTCTACCCTGCATTGAGAATTCCTGAAAAGTAAGGCAATTTTTGTACCATCTGAAAAACATAATTTGATCTTGGTTGGTAATCTTTGGAAGGTTATTTGCACAAATACGACATAAAATTATTTGTTAGTTGACAAGTTGGATCCTAGACCGTAAATTTTTGCATTTTGGACCTACATCTGACAATCTTGACAATCACAGTCCAATTGACTATAGTTAGGAAGAACGAGGAAAATGCTAGATTTTTGAAAGATTTGAAGTAAATATCAAGTTTTGAAAATATTTGTAGTAAATGTTAAATTTATAATATAAACAACTTATTTACTATGTAAAATATTTACATTGTAAACAAAAAGGTAAATATAATATTTGCATAATAAATCTATTGTGTAAATAAGAATTAGTTAGACTACAAACAAAAAGATAGATAAATTATTTATATCATAAAGTTTACATTTACTGTAAATATTTTAAAATTTTATGTTTACCAGCAATTAGTTTTTGAAAAGTGATATTTTTTAAATTTACATGTTAATGGATTTAACGCCCCACGATTTTTGCACAACGACATTGAAAAGTTTTTGTTAGTTGTCAGGTTGGGCCCAAACTTTTTTTGGAGCCCCAACTGTTGTCCATTAATTGACGTCCCCCATCAATTGGACTGCAATTGTCCAACATTGTTAAGTTTAGAACCCAAGTGTCAAAATTAAAAGTTTGGAGGTCCAACTTAAAAGGGGCAGATTTAAGGGTTCATTTGTTCAAAAGGGGACTTTTTATATTGAGACTTCATGTGCTTAGCTTAAATTACAAAAACACTCTCTTAACCGAAGTATTTTACATCAACACCCTTGAGTTTTCAAAAAAAAAAAAAAAAGAAAAAAGAAAAACAACACATAGACGTCCCTTCTCTTAATCAAACCTAACAAAAAGTGCATTTTGACTATTAAATATTTTTGGAATCATGAAAATACCCTCTTTGCATTAGAAAATGATCCTAGCTACATTTAGGGTCTAAAAATGATGCTTAATGCAATAAGTAGATCAACGGCTGAGATTGTTTGGGTATTTTGGTGAGTTTACACCATAAGTTAACAAAGTCAGTGTGAGGACGTGTTGATATAATATTTTTTTATTTAAAGGGGTTTTTCTATATTTTAGAGACACCTTTTTTTTTTTTTTTTCATGGTTTCATTTCAAGCAACAAAACTCATATTCTTCACCATTGGCAGATGTGAAGATGACAAACCTCCCATGCAACCATATCAAATATCAAAGGAGAAAGCCAAAGGTCTGGGACTTAACTTCACCCCTTTGGAAGTGAGTTTGAGAGACACAGTTGAATGCTTGAAGGAGAAGGGTTTCATCAAAGTTTAAATCATTCCCTTGACAGGAAACAATATCATGAATAAAAAGTTATTGGAATTAGACAACTAGTCCTATGATCTATTTGTCACCAGCTTTCTATAATTTTTTTTCCTGTTATTATCTTAGAAAGCATCTTATCTAAACCCAGAGGTGTGCTAGCACTATAAAAACTGGACTTTAAGTCACAATAGTTTTTAGCCAAAGCTTTAGTCATAATAAAATGTTGTGACTGATGTACATTAGGTTGTAATTCTCTTTCTTTCGAATCAACTTTTTCCTCCATTTGTCCTTTTTCCTTGATATTTTGTATGTGTGTTTAAGATTCAAATATGTTGACTCAATGGGAGTTATCTAAACTTGTGTTTAGTAAACCAGATCAAACTAACCACAATATAAAGCCTTAGCATGCTATAGTGTAAAGCAAAAATATATTACATTGTAACACATTATGGTATTTGAACTTATTTTTACTTTAAACCGATTTGTCAAATACTCGTATAAAACCTATATGGGTCTGTTGTTGTATTCTTTCTAGCAAAAGCTGCTCCGGACGCATATGACTAAAGAAAAGACATTGAACATTAACAAACAAAAATCTATTGAAAATATTGCAACATAACTGAATTTATATTAATGGAAGTACCCTGATTTTTTTTTAATTTATGAAAATGCCAATTTTAACTAATTTTCATGATCTCGTTTTCTCATTTTTTTCTTCTTCCTCCAGTGATGTTAGCCTTTTTCCTATTCGGATGTCTCTCTCTGTGTGTGTGTGTGTGTGTGTCGTACGTTAATTCATTCTAAAACTTGTTTATGGGTATTGTTGTCGTATTTGGATTATGTCGGTTTTTTGTGTTTCTGTCGTTAATTTCATTCTAAAACTTGTTTATGGATATTGTTGTCGTATCTAGATTTTACTTCTTCTTTTTTTTTATTTTCATGTTATTGCAAATTTTCTCGTTTTCATATATGTTATGTCCTTTCTTTTCAACGCTATTTTATGCTTTTGTGGTCGTTCTATAGTTTATGGTGATTTTTCTCCTTATTATTTTCATTGTCACGTTGTTTTTCCTTGTTACGGTGTTTCTCTTGATATTATTGTCGTTTTTATCTTATTGTTTTGATATTTTTTTTTTTGGGGTCGTCTTCAACATTATCTGTTGGTGAACCTTTTCCCTAACCTTGTGGTAAACAAAAATTCAATTGACTCGATCAAGAAAATGAATAGGGATACTTGTTGGAATTTCTCTAAAAGTTTTCCAAATGGATGATTTCCCGAGTCGATCACGGTATGATACCTTTGCCCAAGTCTGTCCTTCCAAAGAGGTAAGAGCGTTGAGCTTCACTTAGAGTCGTTCTCTGCTTGGAGGGGCATAGTTCAACTCGTAATTTGCAAAGCAAGGAAGAAATGTAAAGATTAGTCAAAATGACAGCATCAAGCAAAGTAGGGTTCAAAACTCACCAATATGTCCAAATGAAAAGAGAAATGGAAATCGAGTGGTGGGTTCAATAGAATCACGGTTGAGGGACATAATAAAGTATTTTTTTTTCTACTGCTTGTCTGCATTAACAAAATCGGTGATGATTTGCCTCGATTGTCGATAAAGAAAGTAAAAGTGATCCTTGTTCTTATCATTGGACTTTAAATAATAGCACCGAAGGAAATCCGCTATTGTGAAGTTGATATTCGCTTCCTTGAAAAGTACTATTAGAGCAAGAAGTAGTCGTATCCCATTCGGCATAAGTTGTGTTACTAAAATCTAAAAGTGAGATGCGACTTTAAGAATAAACTCAGGGATTGGCAGTTGAAGTCCTAGCTCCAACCATTTTGTATAAATGCATAACCAGCCATCATTTGGAGTATCTGCTCGTTTGTTGGGAAAGGGGAGTCGTATTTCTACAGAAGAAGTAATCCCATATTTAACTCAGGTTTTCGATAAGTCCTCACTTTTAAGGATCGATTCTTGGTTTTTATCAAAAAAGGAGACCCCCTTGGTTGGTGATTTGTATGCTCTCCTTTCGACGGATTCGTTCTGTTTGACTCGACTAGAAGGACCTGCAGATCTATTTCTTTTCTTCGCTTCGATGGTGCCCGCTTCTACTTCTTTGCTTCATCCTTACCAATTTAAAAAGCCCATTTGAGTCTTGATTGTTTAAGGATCCCTTCATCAACATCCCTTTCTTCATCGCTACCCTAGGGATCGCTGCTCTCGCTTGAGCTTGAACTAATATCAATAATCTTCTTCGAAATTTGCAAGACAAACGGAATTTTGAAGGAAATCTAAGGCTAAAAAGATCAAAAGAGCAACAGATTCAAGAATCAAAGAATCTGAAGGAGTTCTTAAAAGTTCTAAAACACCCAGGAAACAAACACCCCTAAGAGCTATAGATTTTCTCGAAAAATAGGGAGAAAATGATGTCAAAGTGCATGAAATTACAAGAAAACCATATTTATAGAAACAAAATTGCAAGAATATCAAGAAAAGGTAGAAATCTTGCCTATAAATGGGTTGCAAAGCTTGAAAACTCGAAAAGAATTTGCTAGAACTTCAAAGAAGAAACAAGGGTGAAATGAAGAAAGGGAGAGAGAATGATCCTTTATGTTGTTTGAAATTGACGATGAACGGCTTGGATTTGTTTTAAGGGAAATGATCTAATGACTAAGATCAAGATACCTTTTCAACTTCCCGCTCAAACCCAGTGTAACGGCCCTACCTACATGGTCGTTACTTAACTTAACATGTTTGTAAACTTAAACTTAACTTATCATAAAGTACAAAAATTTTGGGATAATTTTCTTTTCCTAACATGAAATCTTGATGATAAAGAATTCTTAACATATAAGCTTGAAAGAAATATTAATCATTTCTCAAAACTTAATTTCGTAAATAAGACATAAGAACATTAATTTCTCAAACAAAATAATAACATAATAATAATCACTACGTTTTAACATAATCATAATTTCTAGAAACTTAGTCCTTTGCTTACCTCATAACCTTAATCTCTAAACATAAAATAATGAAGATTCTTTAAAACTTTTCTTTTAAACATAAAGATAATTATTTAAAAATTACTTCCTTTAAAACATTCCTTAATTTAAATATAACTAATTAAAAAACAATTATAAATTAAATGATGGAATAAAATCATATTAAATGCTCTTTAAAACTTCCTTAAAAATTGTTTGTATATTTTACTTATAAATTATTATCTTCAAACCAACATAATGCTTTCTTAAAACTTAATCTTTTAAAACTAAACAAAACATAATTTTTTATAAATTAAACTTTTAAGTTTAACATACTAATTTACTTAAAGATTTTCTTTTAAACTTTTATAATAAATTCATATAACTCATTTTTTAATTTAACATAAAACTCGTATAAGTATTTTTAAATATAAATAATCATATAATTTTCCTTACTTGAATGTGTTCGTGTACTTGTTGCATTGTCTATTGCAACATTGTAAACCTTAAAACTCTATGGTCCAAGGTCGTATGATTATAACCTTGGTTTTTAAAACATAATTATGAAATTTTATTTACTAATTACACATACATAACTTTTATAAACTAAAGAGATACATAATTTCGTAAAATAAAAACATACATAAATTCGTAAACTGAATTGCGAAAATGTTACATTGTGTAAGCAGTATCCATTTCTATCTTCACCATTCGTCTGCTGCTCACCACTACCCAACAAATGTGGCTGATAGGTTTTCTTACCTATAGCATGAACATACTTAAATGAGCTTTCGTTCAGCCAGTAGGAAATTAGCTTCGTAAAACATATTTAAACATCATTTAATTAAAAATATGCATGAACATTTTATGCTTACTTATCAACTTGTTTTATGCTTTATTATTTAAGTTGTAACTTATCTTATTAATTTGGGCATGAGTGATCGTACCAGTTACGCGCGATTCTTAGGAAGTTAGGGTTCGCGAGGTTCCTAACATCACCAAGATCATAACTTGTGTTTAAGCCTCCCTATAGGTCGAGAGGTTGGTATGATACCCTTAACTTGTCTTTAAGTTTCACTTGTCTTATTGTGTGTATGTAGTATGACTTATCACTACATAACATCGCAATTACGTAAATCATAAACCATAAATCATAATCATGCATAACTTGAAGGTGACATATATCATGACATAATCACAACATACATGACATGGCATGGCATGGCATAAACATAATAAATCCTAATATCATACTATTGGAACACATCATATCATAACACAATGTGACAAATCACTGATCATGTATTTTCATAAATTTTTATGAAAATATATAAAATAGTTTATTTTCAAACTATTTATACTGTAGGTAAGATTCCTACTTACTTGGACTCCGAGCTAAACGGATCTAGTTGTATCTTGTTATATCTACAGTCTATGAAGCATCCTCGACTGTGGTCCTTGAGCAACTGTGGATGGCTAGGAATACTTCATGTAGATTTGTAATTGCTGGAAACATCATTCTAGACTCCATTACTGCAGTCTGAGTTGACTTAATCTACTAGTAATCGGTACTAGACGATTTTTATCATAGTATAATTAGCTCAAACAGAGGGTATGATCGCGTTTGGAGCATCAAAATGTGTTGGAAGATGGTCTTAGATTGTCGATCAGAGGTCCATATCATAAAAATCTATAGTCGCTGTTGACTGGCCGTTGACTGACTATCGATTGGACTCCGTTGGCGGCTGAGCTCGGACCTACCCCTACTAAATTGACCCTTTTAAGTCTAATAGCAGTGTCAATTTCACCTAATTCAGCCTTTAACTGCCCATATCATGAAGTCCATCGTCTGTAGAAATAGAGGAGCTTTGATCTTAATTCTTTGGTGGTGGTGGACCAAAATTGATTGAGGGCATTTGCTACCCACCCATTTCTGAGTATTTTCCCCTATTTAATTTGAGTTGAAGCTGTCAAATTTGAAGAAAATGCAACCATCTACGACGGTGGCCAGCAACATTCATGGAAGTCCAACGGGGCGGCCTCATTTGGTGAAATTGATTGAGGGAATTCACTCCCTTTGATCCTCTGATCATAGTGGTAAGGGCAATTGACCTCAATGGTAGCTGAAGTTGCAAAGTCAACGGGCTCTATGGTGGCTCCACGATAGCAACGTCGAACTCTCACTAGTAGCGGTTGTGGCATACAATTAAGGACAGGGATAGCTTTCTTGTTCTCTTCTGATCATTTTGGCTCGATCAATTTGAGGCAACATGGTTGGAATCCCCACGATCGATGTTCACGTGTTGGCGGCAATGGGTGTTCATTGATCTCCATCCGGCAATGGCAGTTTGGCAAAATTGAGAGGACGGATCAACTTGATGTCGCCCTCTAAACCTTTTGGGCCAGGAGGTGTCCATCACTTTTGTCGGAGTTGGTGAAATCAATGGTGGAATGGCAGCAACAATGGTGGTAGATGGGTGGAGCTCTCCAGCGACTATTGAGGTACAACCATGGATAGGTCTTATTCCTCTCGTCGTGGTGGTCATGTGGGAATAAGAATCACATTGATCAAATGTTAGACGGTGAAGATTTCTCGTCAAAAACTTTTGGGTTTCTCTGCCACTTTGACCAGTGTGTGTGGCTTCCTCTGGTGGAGTTGTGGGTGGCATAGCACGCCGTTGGAATCAGCTTGACGAGATTTTTTGGATGGTGTAGGAGGCGTCGAAAATGGTGGTCGGAATCTTGATCAAAGTTTGAGGAGAAAGAAAGTAGAGAGAGAAAGTAAACAGAGAATGGGCTTATTGTGATTGGCCAGCATTTTTTTTACTACATTTTTTTCATGTATTTATAGACACTTTTGTTGGTCTTTGAAGACTATACTGTGTCATGATCGGGTTGATCAAATTTGATCCATAAGCTTGAAATTCTCATAAACATAACTGTACTTTTTTTTAAAACTGTAATATTCTCGTTCTTTAAAAATACTTCCATAAATTCTAATTCTCTTGCTGTATCATTGCTGTATAAAATCCTCCATACTGTCATCAAATCATTTTCATAAATTTGTTCATACTGTATGGATTTTTTGAATTTGTTCTAATATGATAAACTTTGATAGTGTTGTCTTTAAAATCATTGATTCATTTATTTCACCATATATGTATTTATCGTTAAAAATAATATTTTGTATTAAGAACTTAGATCAAAACTTAAAATTTTAGTTCTTGATCAAAATAAAATTTTGTAATCTCTAAAATTTCAAAAACATAAATTAATAATTAACAATATATATATTTTTTAATTGTAAATCTCTTCCTTTAACAGCCATACTTGCATATATTTAACTTAATATGAGAACAAATTATAAACTTATAATTTTATCATAAAATAATAGCCACAAATTATACAAATTTTTCATAGATTAAATTAACTATCTATAAGTCAATTAAATCCAAACGTTGAGCTTTGTTCAATATATATATACATATATATATTTTGTAACTTTTAAAACTTTAAAATGTTAACTGAAACATATATTTTTCGTTATAAATTTTCATGTTATAAACTTCAAATTTTATCATAAAAAATAATAGTAATCGTTTATAATAGTTTTATAAACTTAATTGACTATTTGTAAGTCAATTTAGTTCAAATTATGAACTTAACACTATTTCAAGCTTTATGGTATAACCCAAACTATTCCTCATAAAGAGCCATTTATGGGCCCACATCTTACCTATGATGATTGTTTATGGACTCCATCAACGCTCTTCTTCTTTTTTTCACTATTATTATGACAATTGCTATTATTATTATTACTACTACTACTACTACTACAACAACAACAACAACAACAACAACAACAATAATAAACCTTTTGTAATTATTAATATGTATAATAACAAAGTATACACTTATAAAACATTGAAATTCTCGAACTTCTAATGATCCTTATAACTTTCTTGAAATTCCTATGTTGGTACAGAGCAGATGGTCTTGTGCTTTGACTCGTACATAGTGTAATGACCCGAAAAAAATTTAAATGTTAATAGCTATGATTAATTGAGGGTTTTTCCCTCATGACTTAGCTAAGTACTTAAGAAAGTACAAGTTTAGCATTTATTAACACGTAAATTTAAAGGTAATAATAGCCGTAAGACCTTAGAAATAATTAATGTTGTGAATGCACAAAATAATGTGCTTTATTTATGAAACATGTAATAATGTAATGTTATGATAGTACATTAAAATAATTAAAAATAATTATTTGATGTGCTAAACCAAAAGTTTATGATTTATTAATTTCATGCATGAGCCAAAAAGATGATGCTATTGGCAAAAGTGGAATTTTCAACTTACTAAAATTATGTGAAAATTCCTATATGATAGCAGTTCAGTAAAAGAAACTCAAATTTGCCGACGTGATATCTTCTCCGTCCGAGCTCCGATCGACACGATCTTGGTGTCAACGGACTCAGAACGAAGAGACGAAGAGAATGGCACCGATATTGCAGCTCGATTTTGGCCGGAGGAGCTTCGTCGGAGACACCGTACTTTTGTCACCGCGCCACCCCTCGATGCCGCCGCTTACGGCGGCGTTGTGACACACCGCCGCCACCATTAGCCTCAGACCGCCATGGGGAATCTTTCCCCTCAATCAATTTCAACAAGCCACGGCTACACGACGGAGATCGGAGAGCACCG
>CAMOHE010049765.1:0-14638 GCA_946598075.1 Artocarpus hirsutus | reverse complement strand
AAAAAAAAAAAAAAAACAAAAACAAAACAAACCGTAAGCTTTTATGCTTACGTGTGTATATATATATATATATATATATATATATATATATACTCAATTTTTAACAATGTTCAAATAAAAAAAAAGGGATAAAGAATGGAATGTAGAGTATATTCCTTCTCTATATATCTAATATGGTGGTTATTTTAAATTTGAAATTAATTACTAATTGCTCAGATATAAAAAGGTAGAGATGACAGTTATCTTAATATAGATCTATCATTCACGTAACTTTTGTAGAATACTTAAAGAGAAAAACTGAGAGTTCTTCTCTAAAAAAAAAAGTCTACTATCTCATGTGTTGAGTACGTAGCAGATTCAGAAAAGTGTAAGGTTAATTCATTCTTGCAGTTTGACATCCACTCATCTTTCTATTGGTATGGAGGCTTAGTTTGAAAGATCGTGGTGTTAAAGAGGAAAGCAAGGATACCGTGATAAGTCTTCAAAAGGTTGGTAAAAACTCCCAAAGCTTTCTATTATTAATTAAAATTTTATAGCTATTTCCAATGAACAAAGTTTTTAGAAAATTTTTGTTTGTCAATGATCTGTTCTTTTCGTTGCGTTTCATATTTTATTTCAACAAATAGTATCAGAGCGGGTTATAGCATATATAATTTTAATTAACATGATTTTATTTTGATAATATTATGTTTTTGATGCATGTTTGTGGGCACTTTGTATCTTTGTGATTTTTATTCATGTGATGAATGGTTATTATATAAATAGATTTCTGGTTGTTAATTATATAATCCTTTTGAATTGTTAATTTTATTTTCGGTTTAATTAGATCAAATCTGTATAAGCCCATAAGAGGCATAGGTTTTTTGTAATTTATTATTATTATTTTTTTTCTTTTCCATTTTTTTCCTTCACCTCTTACACGTGAATGGTCATATTCTAATAAAGAAGATTATCATCACATATGGATACTAGATGAACCTGCACCTACACATGGGCTTTTTTCTTAAATTAAAAAAAAAGAAGAAAGAAAAAGAAGGAAAAAATGACACTTTCACGTCCACAATAATAGCCATTAATGTACATTTACGTACAAAAGACTTTCAATAAAAATAGATTGCATGTCTGACGTGCATTTATTAAAAACAAAAAAAAGGTTGCACGTCTGAAGTTTGCACTGCACATGGCGTACTCAGTAGCCATGGTTTTATATTAGTACCATATTAAAAAAAAAAGGTGGTTGCATGTGGAGTGGTGAAGAAGATGAAGTTTTTTGGTGGCCTAGTTGAGAACTTGGGCCTTTCAAATTCAAAAGGTAACCTAGCAGTTTTTCATGCAGTAAATCATCTAATCAAGACTACAACAATGGAGTTGGGACTTATGTTATGACAAGAAGACCCATGTAATATTTCTTTATTTATTTATGGGTTATAATTTTAAATATCCAAAAGAACCCGGTCAAAAATCAATTGTTTATTTTCATGCTTTATTTTCATGTGATGATTGTGATAATATGTTCATAAATTATAACATGTTATCTAGAAAAGTACCCATTTATAGTTATTGTAACATGACATGCATATACTTGCATATTATTTCTTTTATGAAGGTGTTTATAAAATGATTTAATATGTGTTAGAATTAATTTAATGAGATTAAATTAATTGGGTTGGTTTTATAGAATCTTAATTTATTTTATTAATCAACCGAATAATATGAATTTAGTTTTAATAGTTAAGACTTGGTAAAATTCACATTAGTTCTAAGTTATCTAATTTTAAATTGTTTAATGTTGGTTAGCTTAGACAATTCATAATAAATTTAGATTTTTTAAAAATCTGGCAATTTATTTAAGTGTAAACAGAACGGGATTCTATTAACACAAATATGACCTAGTAATTAAAAATTGTTTTTATTTACTAGACTTATGAAACATATGATGTTCTATAAGATAAAACACATCACTCTAAAATAATGAGTGGGATAAGGTAATATGACAATATAACCTGTAGTCTCCACTATTAGCACAACATCGTGAGATTAACGTGGCGCCTCGCGACGCTTTGATTTCGTTCTCCCTACGAAGGGTGTCCATTTAAATCAATAACAGGGTTGGCTTTCAAGAGATAGGATTTTACAATGTATTTCAAAATTGACCTACCCTATGGCGGCAATTTGAGTTAAGTTGTTAAAATCTGAAATAGTGGGTCACACTCATAAGGATATAATTAAATTGTTAATTATATATTGACCAAAAATAAACGGTTATTAATAAATATAGAAAATATGAGATATTTTGAATATATTTATTAATTGAGAATGTCTCAATTCAATTCATAAATAATTTGACCTACCCTACGGCGGCACTTTATTTATTAAAATTGAATAATCGTGGAATTAGTGAAATTTTGTGTGTGTTTTTCATATGCATTATGTATCACGTTTACTATTCTAAAACATATATTTATGATGTTTATGGAACCATTTAATTTATGTCATTTTATTTATTTATTACAGCAACAATGTCTAATCTAATCATCGCTATTCTCTCAAATGAAAAATTAACCAGAGATAATTTTGTCAAATGGAAGAGTAACTTGAATATAATACTGATTTGTGAAAATTACAAGTTCGTCCTCACAGAGGAATGTCCTCCATTGCCTGTTGCTAATGCCCCTCATAATGTACGAGAAGCCTATGATCGTTAGATCGAGGCAAACAACAAGGCCCGCTGCTTCCTTTTGGCTGACATGTCTGACATGCTTAGGGTAAAGCATAAAAGCATGGAGACCGCTTATAAGATAATGCAGTCCCTATAAGACATGTTTGGCAAACCTTCTAAAAAGGCATGCCATGAAGCCGTTAAGGCGGCGATGAATGCCAAAATGAAGGCAGGGATCTCGGTCAGAGGACATGTTCTCAACATGGTTAACTATCTCTATGAGGCCGAGGTGAACGGGGTGATGATAGATGAAGCCACATAGGTGGGGATGATTTTGGAAACCCTCTCCCTTACATTCCTTTAGTTCAAAAGCAACTATTTCATGAACAAGCTAAAATATAATATGACTAAGTTGTTTAATGAGCTGCAATCCTTCGAGTCTATTTTGAAAGAAAAGATTAAAGAAGCTGAGGCAAATGTTACAGAAGCTCAACCTTCTTCTTCTGCTCGAAAGAATAAAAAGAGGAAGAGAACTGAAGGAAGTGGTAAGTCTAAGAATAGAGGGCAACCTAAGAAGAAAAAAAGCAACAACAAGAGCCCAAACAAATGAAACCCAAAGGAAAATGTTTCCACTACGGCATAGTTGAGCACTGGAAGAAAAACTACAACAAGTATCTTCAGGAGCTCAAAGAAAAGAAGAACAACGGTAAATTAGATTTACTCATTTTAGAAGCTTGTTTAGTCAAAGATGATACTTCACCTTGGATAATTGATTTAGGGGCAACTAACCATGTTTGTTCTTCTTTATAGATGCTTAGTTCTTCGAGGGAGCTTGCTGACAAGGAACAAACGATGAGAGTGGGAATAGGAGAGGTTGTTTTAGCAGGAGCAGTGGGATTCGTTAAACTTTATTTTCAAAATAAGTTTTTAATTTTAGACAATGTTTATTACATTCCTAGTTTTCATAGAAATTTGATTTTTATTTCTAGGTTGTTTGAACAAATGTTTAATGTTTCTTTCAATAATAACTATGTTAGTATTTCTAGAAATGGTTTGGATATTTGTTCTGCACATCTAGAAAATGGGCTTTACACCTTGAGGCCCAAGGAAAAATCACTACTCAATACTGAAATGTTCAAAGTTGAACAACCAAAACCTAAGAAGCAAATGATTTCTTTTGATGATGAAACATACCTATGGCACCTTAGATTTGGTCATGTTAACCTTGATAGAATTAACAGACTAGTGATGGATGGTCCTTTAAGAGAACTAAAAGT
The DNA here is from genome assembly GCA_946598075.1 of Artocarpus hirsutus. Taxonomy (NCBI): domain Eukaryota; kingdom Viridiplantae; phylum Streptophyta; class Magnoliopsida; order Rosales; family Moraceae; genus Artocarpus; species Artocarpus hirsutus. Next base: position 10,702 of record CAMOHE010049765.1, on the reverse strand, counting down.
TTGTTCTCTACTAGCTTCTAAATCTTGTCTTGAAGGTAAAATGACTAAAGGGCCTTTCTCTGCAAAAGGCAAAAGGTCCAAGGAACCACTTAAGCTAATACATCCAGACGTCTGTGGTCCATTAAATGTACAAGTGTGTGGTGGTTACAAATATTTTGTCACATTTATTGACGATTATTCGAGGTATAGATACATGTACCTAACGCAAAGGAAATCTAAAACTTTTGGAAAGTTTAAAAAATTCCAAGCAGAAGCTGAAAAGCAATTAGGAAAGACAGTGAAGACTCTTCAATTTGATCGAGGAGGGGAATACCTTGATACTAAATTCAAGGACTATATGATAGAACATGGTATCCTATCATAGCTCACCGCACCTGGAACACCACAACAAAATGGTGTTGTAGAGAGAAGAAATCAGACATTGCTTGATATGGTGAGATCCATGCTCAGCTACTCATCATTACCCACTTTATTTTAGGGATATGCACTACAAACTGTAGTATATCTTCTAAACATAGTTCCATCTAAGTCTATTCCAAAAACACCTTTAGAGTTATGGAATGGTCGCAAACTTAGTATACGACATATCCGTATATGGGGTGTCTAGCACATGTGCTGAAAGGAAAGACTAGGAAGCTAGAACCACATTCTAAAGTATGCTTATTTGTAGGATACCCAAAGGGAATGAGGGGAGGTTTGTTTTATAGTCTACAAGAAAAGAAAGTATTTGTATGAACAAATGACACTTTTCTCGAGAATGATTATATGACAAACTATAAACCTCGTAGCAAAGTTGACTTAAAGAGTTACTTTCTGATCAAATCAGACTGCAACCAATAACCATTGTCGAAGGACAAAATGAGGAGACCACATCTCCATATCAGAATATCATTCCACCTCGACGTAGTGGGAGGGTTGTGAGACCACCTACTCACTACAAGGAAATTGGAGAAGCACATGTTGCTATCTCTAATAATGGTGAGGATGATCCATTGACATATCATCATACAATAGAAGATTCTAAGAAGGAGAAATGGCTAGAGACTATGAACCTTGAAATGGAGTTTATGTACTCCAATTCAGTCTGGGAACTTGTAGACCTTCCTGAAGGGATAAAACCCATAGGATGCAAGTGGATCTACAAGAAGAAAAGAGGTGTGGATGGGAAAGTTGAGACTTTCAAAGCTAGGCTTGTGACAAAGGGTTATACCTAAAAGGAGGGGGTTGACTATGAAGAAACTTTCTCGCTCGTAGCTATGCTTAAATCCATTCGGATTCTTTTATCCATTGTTGCTTGTCTTGATTATGAGATATGAAAAATGATGTCAAGACTGCCTTTTTGAATGGCTATCTTGAGGAAAGCATCTATATGGTGCAACCAAAAGGGTTTGTAGTCAAAGGTCAAGAGCAAAAAGTTTGCAAGTTACGGAGGTCTATCTATGGATTCAAACAAGCTTCAAGATCTTGGAACTTGAGATTTAATGAGGTGATCAAATCTTGTGGTTTCGATCAAATTATTGATGAACCTTGTGTATACAAGTACATCACAGATAAGAAGGTGGTCTTCTTAATACTTTATGTAGATGATATCCTACTCATTAGGAATGATGTAGGCGTATTATCTAATGTAAAGAAATGGCTTGCTAACCAATTCTAAATGAAAGATTTGGAAGAGACAAGTTATGTTCTTAGAATCCAACTCATAAGAGATCACAACAACAAACTATTGGTATTGTCTCAGGCATCGTATATCGATAAGGTGCTTATCAAATTTTTGATGCAAAACTCCAAGAAAGGTAATTTACCTTCACATTATCGAGTTTATCTTTCAAAAGAGCAGTGTCCTAAGACACCTCAAGAGGAAGAATGCATGAGACAGGTACCCTATGCATAGTCTAATGTATGCCATGTTGTGTACAAGACCTAACATTTGCTATGCGGTGGGTATAGCCAGTCGGTATCAATCCAACCCAAAATTAGATTATTGGGTAGCGGTTAAACATATTCTCAAGTATCTCAGGAGAATGAGAAACTATATGTTGGTATATTCTAGTGAGAATTTGATTCCCATTGGATACACTGATTTTGATTTTCAATTAGATAAAGACATACTTAAATCTACGTCTGGATTAGTGTTTACTTTTGGTGGTGGAGCCATAGTTTGGAGAAGCACTAAACAATCATGTATTCTTGATTCGACTATGGAAACTGAATATGTGGCTGCTTGTGAAGCAGCTAAAGAAGCTGTTTGGCTTTATAAGTTCTTAAAGGATCTGGAAGTCGTTCCAAGCATGGATAAACCACTCATATTGTATTGTGATAACAGTGGTGCAGTGGCAAATTCCAAAGAACCTATAAGCCACAAAAGAGGAAAGCATATAGAAAGAAAACATCATTTGATCAGAGAAATAGTGCATCGAGGTGATGTGGAAGTTGTGAAGATAACGTCGAAAAACAACCTTGCCGACCCTTTCACCAGAATGTTACCTACAAAGAGCTTCGAGAGACACTTGGAAGGCTAAGGTCTTAGAGACATGTCTCACCTGCTTTAGGGCAAATGAGAGATTGTTGGGTTTGGTGCCCTAAAAGCTATGACATTATACATATTGGTAATAAATAAATAAAATGACATTTATAATTATTTTGGTTTTTTATATGTATTATGAATACATTTATAAACATCAAGAAGATTTCATGATTATTTATATCACTATAAATTTAGCATATAAGCGTTATATGCTTAGGGATAAAATTTATAGATAATAATCTAAATAGTCTGTAATAATTAATTAAAGTTTGCGATCTTTAATTAAATATTACAAGTACGATCCAATCTCATTTAGAATAAAATAGTTTTATTCAGGGTATTAATGTAGAGACATTAGATTGAACGTACTTTATATAATCATATTATAGGATTGGACTAGATAAATTATGAATCTCTAATAATCATCCATTATAAATAGAGTATTCAAATTTATCACTATGATGATCATATATTTGACAGTCGTAATCCTAAGTATTTATTAGACTCCTCTTTATGACAATATGTTTTTTGACTTGCATGGTAAGATTTGTCTAAATAAAGATCATAACTTAGCATCTTGGAAACATAATGTAATAAATAACTGGGAATAATATTATACAGATGTAACGACTCCCCTTACATAGCCATTACTTAACTTCATAATCTTAATACTTGAACATATTTTAATACGAGGTCCTTAAATTTGCGGAATAATTTTTTTTTTAAAACAAACATTGAAGTGAGTTCTTAACATAGTAATAGTAGTTTCTTAAACGTGTTTGAAATGTGATAACAATCATTTCCTTTAAACATAAGCATAGTCTTAAAAGACTTAATGCATCACATCATATATTTAAATTGAATGTAATAAAATCCCATTTTAAATGCTCTTTAATGCATTTTCTGATTATATATATATTACTTGTAACTTATCATTTTAAAAACTAACATAATGGTTTTCTTAAAACTTAGTCCTTTTAAAACTAATCAAAACAATAATTTCTTATAATTCATTTATTTAAATCTAACATATTAGTTTTCTTAAAGCCTAACCATATAGACTTTCATAATAACGTAATCATACAACATATTCATTAAAAACCTTACATATTTTAACATAAAACTCGTACAATCATTTTTATTCTAAGTGATCTTATAATTTTCGTACTTAAAAATTCATGTGTATTTGTTGCATTTTTTTAAAACAACATTTTTAAATCTTAACATTTTATAGACCAGTATCATACGACTACAACCCCGGCTTCCAAAAACTTGCATACATAATCTTATTTACTTTTTAATGCATACTTAATTTCATAAAATTAAAACATGCATAATTTTGTAAAACTTAAAAATGCAGAAATGATACATTTGCGTGAGCGGTATCCATTCCTATCTCCATCGTTCATCCATTGCTCGCCACTGCCTAGTCAAGTGATGCTGACAGGTTTCTTACCTACAGTATAAACACACTTAAATGAGCTTTTACTCAACAAGTAGGAAACTCAACTCGCAAAACAAATTTGAGATCATTTGATAAATCAATGCATGACCATTTTATGCTTGCTTATCGATTTGTTTTATGCTCAGCTATTGAAACTTTATCTTAACTTACTGTTTGGGCCCAAGTGATCGTACCAGTTGCACACGCGGTCAGCGGGATGTTAGGGTTTGCAAGGTCCCAACAATACCGTGACCAACTATAATTTATTACTTTAACATGGAGCCTTCCCGTGTGTCGATAGGCTGGTACGACACCCTTAACTTATCTTGCTACATTTCACTTGTATTATTATGTGTATGCAGTATGACATGTTACTACATAATACTACATCTCAATACTAAGAACAAGCTTAATTGAAAGCAAGTAAACAGTACATTATAATGTAGCACACATCATTCATAACTTTATAAGATGCTAACTAATTATTTCTTAGATACATATACATGTCATAATTACTGCAGGACATATCACTGAACATGCATTTCATATTGTTTAGAAATCATGTAAAAATAGTTCGATTTAAAAACTGTTCATATTGTAAGCAAGATTTCTACTTACTTGTTTCAGTGAAATAGGCTTTTCTATAGATTTTGAATTCCTTCTTTTCTAATGGGAACAAATTTGTATAAAACACCCATTTGGAGTGTGTAAGAATACTTTATTTTATGCTATTTAAATTTTAGCATAACCATAAAATTCAATCACTCTAGTAGATCATAAATTCTTTTATCAATTGATCATGGATTTCACCATTTCTATTATAAGGATTATTTTTACTGAATCCTCAAAATATTTAAACTTTTCCTTAATTGCCATTTGTTCGTATCCAAGTTGATAATTAATTAATTTTAAAACAATTAATTAATTATCTATCGTCGTTAAATTCATAAGAATTTAATCCATTAAATTAGACATTTTCTAAATTCAGGATTCTTATCTTAAGTCCTCATTGGGCTTATTTTAAACTCATTTAATGGGTTTGTAATTATTTTTTAAGCCTGTAAGCCCAAAAATGACATCATAACGTCATATACATTTTACCAATAGATTGTGTTTTGCATGGCATTTTAGACTAAAATGGGCATTGGACCCATGCCTAACATCATGGCATTAAGGTTCTATCGTTTCGGGTTTTTACGCTTGCAAATTTAATGTTCAATTAAAAAAGATTAAAGTTCATTCTTTAAATTCTTACCCCTTTAGCTTGGAATTTCAAATAAAAATTGTGGTATAAATAACACCCGAAATTGTTAACCCACTAAATCTTGGAGCTATATAACCTTTGAAAAGTATTGTAATTTCTTGGTTTAGCGAAAAAACAAATTTTAAGGTCACGCGATCTTTGTTTGTAAAAATTGATACCGGTGGAGTAATTTTGGAAGATTTATATGAAATCGTTTATTAAACACAAATTTTCTTTTAAAGTTTTTCCTCATAAAAGTCACTTGTTTTTAAATGTATGTTTCAAAAATTTTCTTTTTTGTTTTTAAGTACTGGTTACCATTTTTCTTTGGCAAAATTGCTTCCTAGTTAAAACTTTGAAATTTTTACCAATTAAAAGTTTTGACTGTTTTTATGTGTCCAATTTAAAAGCAGTATTTCACAAAAGTTTCTTCACAAAAGTTCTTCATTTTGTTGTAAACTAAAACATTAATGTTTGACAAATAATGTAATGCGGTTTCTAAAGGATCCAAAACTTAAAAAACATTTTTTTTCGTGAAAATGTTATTTTTGGACTATTTTGGAAAACTGTTTATAACTGTATTTTAGAGGTAGATTTTGAAAAAAATTTCGTCAAAAAAGTTGTTTGTATCGTCAAAATCTAAAACTTTTGTATTTTGTGAAACATAAAATTTGGGCTCAAAATGGTTCGAAATTGGCAAAACAATTCCAGCACTACTGGAACTATTTTGGACAGTTTCAATAAACTGCATTAGGCAGATTTTGGATAGCTTTTGGACAATCCAATAAAACTACTTAGAAAGCCTATTTAGAGTCAAAACTATGTTTTTTTTGTAGTCACAGGTATTTGTTCAAAACGTCGAAAACTAAAAGTCATGTGTTCAGTAAAGTTCAAAAATTGATTCTAAGGCTTCCGTTTACACGTTCAAAGTTTGTAGAAAATTTTTCCACAAACCACAATTTTCACAAGTGTAATCCTAACATGCCTTGACAAACTTTTACATCACATACAAGCACCAACTAACTCAATCAACATATAGTACTTATTACAAACCATTTCAATCAAATTTCTTGGGATTAAAGTAAACATGCATTTCCCATGATCTTATTGCCATGATTATAGATACTCAACATGCTTAACTCCTTTTAGTTAATCAACATATAAGGCATATTTGAGCACTAAAAATTAAATGTTCATGACTTGCACATAAAGATGCAAAAATTTTTTTTTAACTTTAAATTGTTGACTTTACCTAGAGTGTGGAAGATGGTTAACTCCTTGGATCCTTGAACATTAATCATGACAAATCTTGAGCTTTCACTAAGAAAATATCAAAGTTTAGAGTTTAATCAAAACTCTAATACAACTAACCATAAACTAGTTGAAAACCAAAATTTTCCTACTTACCTACAAATCTCCAATCACTCTTATTCTTAAGCTTGCTCTTGATTGTGATCTTGAGAGTTTGATTTGAACAAATTTTAGAATGTGGTGGAAAGCCAGAAGGCAGCGGTGGAAAGAGAAGAGAGAAACAACTCTTTGGAAGTTTATGAGGAAAAAGAAGAAAAGGAAAAATCTCATTCTCACCCATGGGCTTTTATAGACACTTGTTTAAGGGACTTAAAAGCAATATTTTGGGGTCTAAATTGAGGAGGGAATCCGGCTTACTAGGGGGCTAATTTCCACAATTTTTTTTGGTATAACTTTGCTTGATTTCCATACTTATGAAGCCAAGAATAGAGGGGTAGGAAAGAGCGGTTGTACTATTAGTCTCATCCTATATTAATGCTATGATGTCCTCTTGTTTTCTAAATGATTTGAATCACAAAGATTGCCTCCAAACCAAGAAAATCACCACTGTGCATGTTGGTAGCCATGATGTCCCCTTCTTTTTTTCTTTTAGCTTTGATTAGTTGGTGGAGGTGGAGTGTTGGCTTTGGTTTAATCAATTACCAAGTACACCATCATGAGGTGGAAGAGTAATGGTAGTGGAATTTTTCTTTTTGTTTTTTGGCTTTTTCCTTCCACTTGAAGGTTTGGTGGAAGTGTAGAAAAGGAAAAAAAGGAAGGCAAATGAGAAGAAATAAACTCACTATAAACTCACTTGGTGGAATAAGTGGAGTCAAATGAAGACAAAGCAAGATTTTTTTTTTCTTTATAACTTGCTTGCCTGGTGGAAACAAATGAAAACAAGACAAATTTGACTTAAACTAAACTTGACAATTTCCCAAAGCTTGACAAATGGGGGTAGGTGGAGTATTTGGTTCAGCAAAATTGATCGCAAAAAGGACAACCTTCATTATGCGTAGTTCAAATCAAAGGTACCATAGACTTTTCTTGTAAATTTTCATTAAGCAGGTAAATTTTATACTATCAGCAATAACTAAAATAGCTAACAGGAAATTTTATTACTTGATAGGTCTTCTCTTATTTTTCAAATACTATGACATGTTAATCACGGTATGAACTGGTATCGATAAAAGTTTAATCACGTATTTATTTTTTGACTGAATTAAGTCTAAAAATTTATTTTAAACTTAATAAAAATCTAAATGTGACTTTTTTAGTATTTAAACTCTATAATGACATAGTTTTTAACAGTGTCACCATTAGAGTCTGCATAGTATTTTCTGTCGTTACGGCTACTTGCGTAGCTCCATTTTTTACTAATTTGGCAATTAAGGATTTAGTTTGTGTTAGAGTGTTTCTCAATATACTACTAACTTAATATTGTACTCGAAAATTCTCATAATTAAATTTCTCAAGCCCATTACAGTTAAATTCTTCCATCTTAGTAATGCTTGAATTTATCAATTCATTTATTGAATTTCGATAGTTAATTAACTTAAAATCCATTATAGAATTTTTGGAATATTCATATATTAATTCCATAAATTCTTTGCTCATGAAATTCATACATAATATTTTGAGGAAAATCCTTGATTTAAATATGTAAATTACATTAATTGATTCTAGGATTTTTTTTCTCAGTCATTACAGTAGATATGGAATTCATTCCTTCCTTATGGAAGTTAGAAAAATAGTTCTATTGAGTGATAATTTGAGGTTTGAATAGTAGAGAGCTCATTCATAATATGATTATGAATTAATTGTTAATTAGAGAATTATTGGAACTCAAGGATAAATATATAATAAGAGTGGTAAATAGAAATTGAATCTAGCTCTTATTATGAACTATTTATGGTGGACTAACTTATATGTAATGATTATATCAGTAGACTACTCGCTAATTTTCTTTGAGTAATTTTATTATAATCTCAAGAGTTCTGTTTCAGGTTTTTAGTGGAGTAACACTGAAACTAATAAGTTTGGTACATTAATTAAAGAGTTTGATCAATTGTCAGATTTATTAGAGCTTGGATTATAGGTCCATAGGTCCCCAATGCTACCTCTATGACACTATATTGGATTTAATGCAAAGAATGAATTATACATATTTAGTTTGGGATTATTGAATTTTGAATTAATTATTTCACACTTGAATTATTAATGTGACACAGAAAAATGTTCTCTATGATACATAATGTAATGTGATAAATATTGTCATAATTTAACTGAGTGTTAGTTAATTTATTAATTGATTATATTTAACTAATGAGATTAGTTAAATATAGTTTTTAAATTAATTAATTAATAATATTTGAACAATAAGATTATTTGAATGTAGTTTTAATTTTATGTATGATACATATGGCCGAGAGCATAGCCATAAAGAATGTGCCTAGAATGCCAATGACCCAGTTTGGCATCTTATTGAGGCAATTCACCTCTTGAAGTAATAGATGGCAAGCTAACAAAACACAACAACGATCGCCCCTAACTCTCTCCACCAGGCCAGGAATGTTGGGTTTTGTTTGATTTTATGATTTAAATACACAGCAGAAAATTAAAATTAATTCTCATAAAACCCTCACAGGATCCATGTAATTCGATTAGATTGATAAAAAAGTCATAGAATCTTACCAGGATGACAAAAAGGCAAGATTCTCGAAGGGAGAGAGCGGGTTCACTCCGATGACACCTTAACCTGAGCTTTTAGTATTTGGGATCGGATTTAGATGTTGTTACTTAAAGCAACGCCCTCTGCAGGTATCCACATGAATAGACTCTCTCAAAAACAAATTGGTGTGCTAGCACCCTCTCTTTTGCGTTAAAAAACTATCTCTAATTTTAGGGTTTTAATGTTTTTTGCCCTTTTAGAATGATAGAACACCTTCTTTCTTATTAATTCGGCTAAAAACCCTAAAGCAGATATATATATATCTGTTGACTTCGAGATAGAGTCAGATTGAAAATAGGGTAAACTGTAATTCAAATATGACTCAAATAATCTAGATAATGTCTGTAATTCAAATCTGATTCAGAAAATCTAGATAATGTCAGTAATTCGAATATGATTCAGATAATCTAGATAATGTCAGATTCAATGAACGTAGACATATCTAGTCCATTGAATCTGGACATTATAAGGTTCATCGAACCTAGACACAGTTAACCAAAAATTCGTTCTTGATCTGTTCTAAGTGTACAACCCTATAGGTTCACATAACGTTGGTATTAGACTTATAATTCTGTTTCTAGCCCACAAATCATAAGCAGCCTCTAGCAAGACATTATGATTATCCATGTTATGCGAATGCCAATAATCCGACATAACCTAATCCACAATAAGTATTAAAGTCCTTTTTGTCACTAGATACCATGATTAAACATAAGGTATAGTTTATGTCATCCTTATACTATTTAATCATATTATTTCTCGATCTTGAGTACACTGATATTGATAACCCTTATCAATTCATTTCAGTATAGCCATACATTTTACTTCAGTTTAACTTATCGAGGGGCCCATAGATATCTTTCTCATGATAAATGAGGGACAAATTCCTTCTTAATCACTCACATTCCTCACATGATTCACTTTATATCCAACGATTCCATCATCCTGTTAAAGATAATATTAGATTGTGTCAAAATATAGAACTTGCCATGTAGGAAACCATGATGATTTCAGGTCAGAGGACTAGGATAATACTATTGTGATGAGAATCACTTATGACAATTACCCATGTAGTATTCTCATAGCGGGTCGATCTAATACATTATTTCTCAAATATGTATCTATGAGTTGACTTAGTATCTCATACGTATGATTAGTAAAACATAATCATCAGTCAAACTTCATACTAGTCTTCATTCATTATTATCCCAATAATAATGATCGACTAGGGATAATTAAGAATATAATTCAATTTTCACCTAAGAGTTTTACTATCAAGTCACATACTTGATGACCTTAGGCAGAATTAACTATTCATAAAATAATAATAATAATAATAATGAAAATGCCTCTTTATTAATAAAATGCAAATGTAATGAAGTCAATATGTGGTCATTATATAATTGGCCTAGGGCACATCACTAACAATCTCCCACTTGCACTAGGCCCAATCAATATTGTATCTAA
>CAMOHE010049764.1:0-28557 GCA_946598075.1 Artocarpus hirsutus | reverse complement strand
GCTGTCGCTAAAAGGGGCAGCACATTTATGGTTCCAACCAATGTATCTCAAAAGCTGCTGTTGATTGCTATTACAAATGGAAAATAAGATCGTAAATAAATTTGCCACATCGTGTAAATAAAATAAAATAAGTTTTGGTGATAAATTGGCTTTCCTATCTAATGATTTTACTTTCAAAAGGTTGGAACTAGATGTCCAAATAAGGAGGGCCCTAGGTTCTTTTGGGTACCCGCCAACCCAAAGATTTTATTTGCGTTATATAAGATTCACTTGCTGATTTTATTTGGTTATATAAGATTCACACACCAATATAGGTCAGACGTCAAAACCCTTTGCGGCATCTCTCTGTTGGAAAATGGTAATCAGATAAATGATTGGAAAATGGTAATCAGATAAATGAGAAATTGATGCTCAAAGTGTGTCCTTTGACATTTAATTTTTGTTGAAAAAAGCCTAAATATAGAGTCTCATATTAAGTTAGGCATTAAAGCTTAATATGGTTCCAATTTTATGCTTAGGTAAAATATTACATCTAAGAGGCTCTCTCACGCGCAGGCGAGAGGGAGGTGCAAATCACGAACCCGATGGGCTAGGGGCCCAATGTGTGCATGCACGACGTGGGCGACGCGAATGCCAGGTTCGTTGAGCTTGCCTTGCACGGGTCAAGTTTTGCAAATTTTTTATTGCTTCCAACAACATAATTCGAATTTAATGGCATTGGTGACCTGCTTTTATGCAGTTTAATGGCACCATATTAAACCTCATAAACCTAGGTATATTATACCTGCAATTAGTAGAGGTTAATGGCACCGAATATATATCTCATAAAATCCGGTTTTAAGCATAGTAACCCCCTCATGACCAAGCTATTTAAAGGGGTCATTCTCTTCTATTCACACACAAAAAATTCAAGAAAGTTTCTCTCGTTTTCAAGTCCATTTTTCTCTCCTTCTCAAATTTTTGTCAATGGTCTTGTGGTCGGTTTTTTGCTGATAGAGAAAGCACTGTTTCAAGTTCACGGGAGACAGTATTTGATAGTGCTTAAGATTCTGTTGCAAGTTGTTGTATCTTGGGAGATAGACGTTCCTCGAATCCTCGTGTACAACCGGAGGGGACAAATCTGTTTTAAGGAAAGCATGACCTACACGTGCCTCGACCATTCGTCTGTTCAATTTTTGCTTTAATTCAGTTGAAGTTGAAAGTTTTATTATACCTATTTTCATTGTTTTCATTCTTAAAATTTATAACCCATTTGTTTTATCCATGCAATATATTGTTTGCAATTCCTTTATTCATATTCCATGCTATATTTTCTAACACTCTCAACATTGTCCTACTTAAAGTTAGGATCTAGAGCTCTTCTTTCCAAGTCGATAAGATAAACTAGAAAAGTTATCAAAGGATATGCATTAATATAGATTCTTTCCCTTCAATTCTAGTTAAAATTATCGCCAAGAGGTCATCAATTTATGGACAAAAGGACCAATAAATTATTTATCTCTAACGAACTTGTTTGGGGAATATAATGAGGGAGGACTGGATAGGATTGATTTTTAATACTCTGTTTGGCAAAAAATTTTAAAAACGGGACTAGATAAGAGTTTCTTCTATCCCTTGCAGAAGTATAGGATCAAAGACAACACTATCAATTTAGCCACACAATGAATAATTTTATATATCTATTTGTAAGGATTTATAAATGTGAGACCAAACTGTGACTTATTAAAAATTGAGGGGCCAAAATACTATTTTTTGTGACTAATGTATTAAAATAATATTTTTCCTCTCAAATTTGTAATTCTTAAAGTTGACCCTAATTTCTAAAAAAAATTTTTGAAACGACCTCTATCCTAATAGTACACTACCAAACATATGATTTGATTATATTCAAATTATATTTTTACTACCCAAATTTGTAATTTTAAAGTGGACCCTCATTATCGCACGCATTTCAATTCCATCTGTAAAATTATTTTAGTCAATGTTATCTTCATCTTCATTGTGTCATCCTCTGCTCAACCAGAGTTCTCCACACTCATCACCTGCTTCACTCAATCATCACAGTTGCAAACCTTTCTCATAGATATGTGGCCCACGCTTGAACACCATTTATCTCAAAGATCCCGTTGGCGTTGCAAAGCTTCTCCACCATGTCTAGCTAGGTTTGTCAACGTATCAAATCTAATGTTGACTTCTCCTTGGAGTTGCCATGACAAAGAACCAAATAGATGACGAACAATAACAATTTTTAGAAACAAATTGCGATGTCAATGGTTAATGTTGAGTAAATCACAATGAATGCTCTGGTTACTAGCTGGTATCACGATGAATATAGATTGGTAACCATTTCCTGCAAGACATACCCCTAAGTATCTTAACACCAATATTATGGTCGAATATACCGACAGACATCTTATATATTTAATATTGTAAATATATTTTGACATTTTTTTGCAAATTTTGTTTCAAGTGGCACAAATTAATCCAAATCTTAATTTTGTTGCATTTGTGTAAAGAGCTCTCGTAAGATCTCAAAATTAGACCAATATATAAACCGCTTCGTCTTTTTCTCTCTCTATTTATTCTAAAGAATGTATAAATCATTTTAGTTGCTTGTTGTAAGAGTGTATATGTTTATATATAATAAATATTTGAGAACTCTTTGAATTATCTAGTTCGTGGATATCCTGCCACTAGTCTTGAGAGATAGTTTAGAGTGATTCATTTCAAAAAGAATAACACATATATAACCTCATTTGGTTCAAAAATTTATGCGCTTATGTTATACCTAGTATTTTCTTTAACATAATTTAATTTTTACTAAACCTTTATGTACCGAATGTTAGGAAATTTCTTAATTATGCAAAAACAAACCCTAATATTGCATGAACATAATACCAAGATATTTAAACTATATGATTTTCACATAACAATAATTAAAGAAGAAGACATACCTTGATCCATGATAAAGACTTGATGAGAACTATTAGTCACTAGAAGCTTTTGAAGAAAACTGTGTTTTTCTCTCTTAATCCCTCTTAGTTTTGATAGAATAATTTTCTTGATAGAGAGAAAAAAAAATATCGTTAATGGGTAGAGAGAGGATAAGTTTCTATTGGGATCCTTTTATAACCCACATACCATCAATGTGTGCAGCAAATAGAAAATATCTCCCTTATGATAATAAGATTTTGACACCAAATAATTATTAAACCATAATTATTGTTCTTTAATTAAATAAAACAATTAATGGAAATATGACACATGGACCACAATTAAAATATCTAACATTCTCCCGCTTGGTCCATGTGACATTATCCAACTTCTTGGTTTAATAATAGAACATAATGTGCAAAATATAAATTAAATCCCTTCATGAATTGATCAAATCATAATCACTATTAAGTAAAAAACTAATAAGGATCATAGTGGTTGTATGTCATTAGATCGACGTAGTCCCTTCCATGTATTACAATATTAATTCTATATTTAATATGATCTCTAATGAGATATATATTATAATGGTCTAACAATAATGTCTTTGTCAGAGTCAAATCCTATTATATCAACATAATTCATTCATGTATATACAACAACTAATATAATGAAACAGGATGCATTAAAATATCAAAAAACACAAATTAATTGAGCTTAGAGTGTCAAATACATAAATAACATAAAACTTCATCAGAATGTCAATAATGGTTTTTAGTAATGCCCATTCTTTCAACATGTGGATTAAATGTCATTGGTGGCACCCTTTTGTCAATGGATTTTCAATCATGAAATTGGTGCTAAAGTGTTCGATTGACACTCGTTGTTTTCGAACTTCCTCTTTAACGGCAAAGTATTTTAATTCCATATGTTTATTACCTCTTGAATACTTGTCATTTTTAGAGAAGAAGACTGCTGCGGTATTATCACAATAAATTTTCAATGGCTTAGCAATGCTGTCGACAATTCCAAGTCCTGAAACAAAGCTCTGCAACCATAATCCATGAACAGTGGCCTCAAAGCATGCCACAAACTCAGCTTCCACAGTTGATGCAGTGATAACAGACTGCTTCGCACTCTTCCATGAGACTACTCCTTCAGCTAAAAGGAACAAGTAGCCAAATGTGGATTTTCTTATATCAACACATCCAGCATAATCTAAATCTGAATATCCTATCACCTCAAGATGATTGGATCTCCTATAAGTAAGCATGTGATCTTTTGTTCCTTATAAGTATCTTAACACCTTCTTTGCAACTTTCTAATTATCCAATCTTAGATTAATTTGATATCTCCCTAGCATTCCAACAACAAAACTGATGTCTGGCCTAGCATAAGTCCCTTCCCTAGATAGGACTTTGAATACTCAATTGATCAACCCTTACTGCATAAACATTTCATAATAGAAATAAATGAAATCTTTTGTTATCTTTTTTTTTTATCGTTTAAGGATAACATAAATGTAATTTGTTGTTCAAACAACTATTCAGAGTTCCTAGAGCTCCTTGTAAGGCTTGTTGAAAAAGCATTGTCGAACTTCGTTAATCCACATCTATTCCATTTCTATTCCATTTTCTGCCTTCTCTAATTTCTAATAATTATAATAATTATAATAATTGATGAATCAAAAACTTTAACTTTCAATTAGTATTTTTCTTTCTCTTTTTGTCTCTTTTCTTTTAAAACTTGAAATTTAGGGAAGTGCTTTATAAACACCAAATAATTTTCAAAATGGAAGTTATCCTATAGATGCTGTATTCATGCCTGTTTGAAATGCAAATCATAGTATTCATTCTTATGTGAATGGAAATGAAAACCAAGAAATACTTTTTTCTCAAAATATGGACAAATGGAAGTTAAGGATACATCAACCTACCAACGATAAAAGCATATGGAATCTGTTTCATTTCTTTGCATTCCAATTCATTCTTTGGGCATTTTATAAGGCTGAATTTATCTCCTTTCTTGAATCTTTCTAGAACCTTCTTAATATATGTTTTGTGAGACAATCCTAATAATCCCTGTCATCTATTACAGAATATTTCAATTCTAATCACATAGGATGCCTCACCTATATCTTTCATTTCAAAGTTCTCAGAAAGGAATTTCTTGGTCTCATGTAATAAGCCAAGATCATTAGTAGCAAACAAAATGTCATCAACATACATAATCAAAATTATAAACTTGCTTCCACTGACCTTCAAATATATGCATCGATCAACAATGTTCTCCATAAATTTGAAGGAAGTGATGGTATCATTGAACTTAAGATACCATTGTCAGGAAGCTTGTTTAAGTCTGTATATTGACTTCTTAAGTTTACACACCATGTGTTCTTTTCCTTTAACAACAAAACCCTTGAGTTGGTCCATATAGACCTCTTTCTTTAAATTCCCATTCAGAAAGGTAGTTTTTACATCCATTTGGTGAAGCTCTAAATCATAATAAGCTGCCAATGCCATAATAATTCTAAATGAGTCCTTTTTTAAAATGGGAGAAAAGTTTTATTTGTAGTCAACACCGTCTTTTTGAGTGAAGTCTTTGGCAACAAGTCTAACTTTATGTCGTTCGATATTGCCTTTAGTTAGAGTCACGCTTGGTCTTAATGACCTACTTACATCCAACTCTTTTACAACCTTTAGGCAATTCAACAAGACCCTGGACTTTATTTTGATCCATTGATTTCAACTTTTCTTTCATGGCATCAAACCACTCAACAGAATCATTACTTTCCATGGCTTGTGAAAACGAAACTAGATCATCATCAATTCTCAAATCAATTTTTGACTTTTAAAGATAAACCACATAATCATCAGAGATAGCATATCTTCTTTGCCTTTCTAACCTTCTTAATGCCACCTCTTGTGGTTTATCCACTACAGGTTCAGGAACAGCTTCATCATGGGGTGTTTCATCATTCATTTGTTGTTCTTGTAGGTCGTCTAAATGTTCAACAACTGTGGGAACAACAACTTGAGAAGAAGTTTTAGGCAAAGGAATCTCCACCCTAACTTCTTGAATTTCCACTTTATTGGTTCCACACTCCCATTGATATCACCATTTTCAATGAACCTCACATTTTCAGTTTCAACAATCCTCGTACTATGGTCAAGACAATAAAATCCAAACCCTTTAGATTTTTATGGATAATTATTGAAGAAACTGCTAGTTGTTCTTGAATCCAGTTTCTTTTCATGCGGATTTTAAATTCTTACTTCTGCCGAGCATCCCCAAACATGTAGGTGCTTTAATTGGGTTTTCTTCCTGTCCACAATTCAAAAGGAGTATTTGGAACTACCTTACTAGGAACCCTGTTCAACAAATACATGACAGTTTTCAGAGCATACATCTACAATGATAAGGCTAAAGAATAATAACTTAACATACTCTTAACCATATCCATTAAAGTACAATTACGCCTTTCTGCAGCACCTTTTGTTCCAGTGTACCTGGCATTGTGTATTGAGCACATATGCCATGCTTTTCAAGAAATTTAGCAAATAGACCAGGGTGTTGTCTAATTTCATCGTACCTTTCATAATATTCACTACCTTTATTAGACCTGATAATTTTCACCTTTCTATCTAATTGTTTTTAACCTTAGCAATAAACACCTCTAAGGTATTTACTGATTGAGATTTCTCATGGAACAAATAGATATATCCATAACATAAAAAGTCATCAATAAAGATAATAAAATGCTTTTCTCCACCAAAAGATGGAACATCAAAAAGCCCACATATGTCGGTGTGTATAAGTTCAAGGAGTTGTGTGCTTCTTGTGGCCTTCTTCTTAGTTTTGTGTTTTGTGTATTTTCCCTTAATACAATCCACACAAATACCAAGATTAGTAAATCCAAATCAAGAAGGATTTCATTCTTTACTAATCTTTATATTCATTCTTTGGATATTAGACCCAAACATTTATGTCACAAGTAAGCTAAACTTTTATTCACTAAACCACATTTAGTACCAACATGATGTTGCCAAGTCAACAGAGGCTCAACAAAAAGATTATCAAGCCTTAATTTATATAAACCATCACAAAAAACACCAAAACCAATAAAATGATTATGCTTAAACAAACTGCAACATCCATTCCCAAACTTAAAAGAATATCTAGCTGTATCAAGTTTTGATAAAGAAATTAAATTACGAGAAACAAAAAGAACATGAAGAGTTTGAAAAAGATCTAAATGATGTCCAGTATCTAAAATCAAATGATAAGTTCTGATGGCTTCAACTGGAGCTTTGACTCGGTTCCCTATAAGCACAAATTTTTCATTTACGTTTATGGTTTGGGTTGTTAGGAATCCCTGCATCGTATTTGAAACACGAGTGGTACATCCAGAATCAATTCACCAAGTATTATAAGAAACTTCTGTGAAATTTGATTCAAAACATATGAAAGTGCTAGGCTTACCTTTACTTTCAAACCATGTCTTGCATTTCAGGCAGTCTTTCTTGTATTGTCCAGGATTTCTGTAGAAATGGCACACGTCTTTCTTTTGTTCCTTCTTGTAGATTTTGGTAGATGATGCATTAATCTTCAGTTGTCCTTTATTGCCCTTTTGATTCTATTTTCCTAGTTTCCTTTGGGCTCTTGTTTAACTAATGAGATTAACTGAGTGAGTTCCTTGCTTCTTTAGTCTTGCTTCCTCTTGAATAAGCAAGGTTTGCAATTCTATCACATTCCGTTTATCGTTTATTGTATTGTAATTTATTTGAAATGGACCATGTTGAGGAGGCAAGGAGTTCATAATGAATGTCACAAGGAAACCTTCATCCACTTTCATTGCCATGGATCCCAATCTTGCTGCTATGTTTATCATCTCAGTGACATGCTCATGCATGGTATGAGAACCATTAAACTTCATGCAAGTTAATGTATCCATTAGTGTCCTAGCAATTGACTTATTAGCAATGTCAGATTAGGACATACTTTTCACAAATTTCATAAATTTCTTTCCACTATTAGTTTTTTGGAATCGTTGACTTGATGTTCTTTGCTATTATCATCTGCATGAACATTAAGCTCAGTCTGTTTGATCTTTCCTAAGTATTGTGGAAAGATCTTTGTTCAACACTACTAGTGTTAGTAATTGTAGTGGGCTTATTATGTAGGAGTGCCAAATCAAGATTCAGAACACCTAAGTAAAACTGAACTTGTTCAGACCATTTAGGAAATTTAAGCCCATTGAACTTCATAATAGACGAAGCTTGCGAATGAAGAGAAACATGAGCAAATACTGCCAATAGATAGAATGCTCACACATTAATGCTTTGAGTCATAAATAAACACATTATATAGATTCAAATAACATTCATATAAGCATGAATGTACATTAAAGTTCTCCTTTGGGTGATCCAACAATATACGACAATAAACATAATTGATGCTTATTATTATTATTATTTTAAATTTCACATAATTGGCAATTAAATGTATTCTAATTAGACATGCTCGCAATCTTTAGATGTACTAAACATATCTAACCAAATATATCAATTAACCACTGTTATGTTCATGATTTTAAAATAATTAATCAACCTATAGGCGATCCTTAAATATTTTATAATCAATGAACTTCAATATACCTATTGCAAAGAAATATATATCATCATGTCATCTCATTAATAACATTACATAATCATGGGTAATTGAATTTTATATAATTTGACATCTATGAAAACATTCTAATTTGGCCACTTTGGTGACTAACAAATTATTCATAATATAGACATCAAATTAAATAATAATATTATACAACTTAATAAACACTAAATTTTAAGCTTTTGACCCTTTTATTTCAATTTAATTTAATTTTAAAACTCTAATATAATGCCTTAGAAAAAAAAGGGAAAAGAAAAAGAATTTTTTTGGTCAAAGTCAAAGTCAATACTCAATAGTCAAAGTGAAAGTCAAATTTAACGGTCAAAGCCAACTGTCAAACTGGGTCAGTCAACGGGTTTGGGTCAAGAGTGATTTGGGTCGGGTTCAAGCTGGATCCATCAACCAGCTTTGAGCCTTTAAACTTTAATACCCATTTCTTTCTTTGATAGACTTCAACCCACTTATCTTTTACTTTGGGCTGCTTTAAGCAACTCTCATTGACTTGGTAAATAGCCTAATGTGCAGCACATGGGATTCAGCAGCAATCCCACGTTTTCAGCCGCGTACACGTTATAACATCATGCATGATTTCTCCCTTTTTTTTTTTTGAATTTCAATTATTCAAACGAAATCTCTTTTCAAGGAAAACCAAAACTTTAACAACTGAATCAGATTATAACCGTATAACATGATTTTTTTTTAAAACTAAAAAAAACAAAAGGCCTTCAAAGCTTAAAAAAAAATAACTTTCTGCAAAAGCTTTTCCTTTCAATATGCATTCAGACAAATAATTCTAACCAACTCAACCATTTCTTACTGAAAACATGAATTATATATAACGATATATATAGATGGTGATCATCAAATTTGACTTGTAGATAATTCTAACGTTATATAAATATACATATATATATATATATATGTATGTATATATCAAATTCTAAAGGCTTGATCATCAAATTGGTAACGTATAGCGGAAGATTTGAAATTATTTTTCAACAATTCAATCAAAGAAAAAATTAATAATTATTAATGAAAAATTATATGTTCTTAAACCTATGGCTCTAATGCCACATGTTAGGAAATTTCTTAACTATGCAAAAATAAACCCAATATTGCATGAACATAATACCAAGATCTTTGAACTATATGATTTTTACACAACAATAATTAAAGAAGAAGACATACTTTGATTCATAATAAAGATTTAATGAGAACAATTAATCACAAGAGGTCTTTGAAGAAAACTATGTTTCTCTCTCTTAAACCCTCTTAGTTTTAAGAGAACACTTTTCTTAATGGAGAGGAAAAATTAATATATTGTTAATGGGTAAAGAGAGGGTCAGTTTTTATTGGCATCCTTTTATAACCTAGATATCATTAATATGTGGAGTAAATGAAAAATATCTTCCTTATGATCAAAAGGATTTTGACACCTAATAATTATTAAACTATAATTATTGTTTTTTAATTAAATAAAAGAACTAATGGGAATATGATATGTGAACCACAATTAAAATATGGAAAAAAATAAGATCAAGCAAATATTTAAATTTTGGTCAAACCCAATTCTATACATGTGCCATGTTCCAAATAAACTAGCGATAACCAATACAACTTTGCCAACAAGAAAGATCAACCATGCTTTAAAAGGAAACGGTTGTTTTTAACAAGAAAATGGTTGCTTTTAACAAGAAAGATAATGAACAAGCATGCTAGAAAATGGTTTCTATCAAATCAAAACTCAAAAAATGTCAGAATCCCTTGGATATGCTCAATTCTTATCAAAGAAACGTACATGTACACACACAAAACAAAAATATGTTTACATGCATTATCTTCAAAATAATATGAATCCCATACGAAATCTGGATAGTTCTTTATATCTTATATGTGAAAAACTCTTTAAAAACTTTATAATGAGGTTACTAAATTGTTTGTGTTAGAAAACAAAATAAAACAAGAGAAAAAGTACCACATATGTTCTCTAATAAAATACAATCGGTAGAAGGAAAAATAATAAAAATGTTGGGTCAAAATTGCCAAATCAAAAAGTGGAAAAAGTTCCAAATCCCACCATGCAATATAAGATCTCTAGCTAATTACAAGAAAGACCATCTTGGCTCCAACTGGAACATAACATTACAAATGGATCAATCAAAACAAAACACTCACCAATGCCGACCCCAATTAGCGGAGTCCGAATAAGTCATTTACTTGCTACGTATGCCATTCACCAAGTTCAAAAGTATACAAAGGAAAAAGACCCAACGAAATTTTAAAACACAAAAACACAAGATGAAAAAATTCACGCCAGAAAAAATTCCTACACAAGAAATTTATCCAATCATCAAAACTAAGGTGGGTCGTTCACTACTATCCTTCTTAGCAAGTTTGCACGAGGGATGATCAAGATGATCAATTTAAGCAAGTTGAAAGCCTATATTTAAATCTATTTGACATGTGATGATCACGTCTTGTCATAGAATTATAACAAGGAACACCAACCTTTTGTTTTATGACGAAAGTTAAACGTTGTTTTGGTTATGTTACTTGGTTTGGGGGCTGCAAGTGACGTGCCTTCATGAGGAGTGAAAATTTTATCTTTTAACCGCCAAACAAGAATTATTTGACAACCAAAAAAAAAGAAAATAAAAATAAAAATGATGCAAGCCGAGCCGAGCCAAGAGGAGTGGAGTGGAGTTCAGGAAAATAAGTGGATTTTTTAAAATATATATCTTTGAATAATTGTTTTTTTGGGGATATGTAGAGTCAAAATATCCAGCTTGATTGGAACAACTGGACCACGTTGGGGGTGTGATTGGGCAGCCCCGGTTCATCGGAGCCGTCTGTAAATCTGAGGTGGTTCCCAGTGCGGTTTTTCCAGTTATGAAATCTTTTTCCTCATCAACCGTATGTAGTATACCTAACCAGTAAAGTACGCTTCTTCCATTGCACCAATGATACTAATATTGTTGTAATAAATAGTAAGGATAAGAAAGTACTGTTAGAATTGATGACTCTATCTTACTTATATTTAAGTTGGTCAGTGACAAACAAGACTGCAGCTTGATTTGTTATAGCTGACTTGACCATGTTTTAACTTTGAGAGGTTAAGAAGCGTAACTCTGGTTTAGTTAGCATTCTGTTTTTACTCTTTATAAGTAAATGTAATGGGTTAAGTACAGATCGACTAAGTCTCATAATTTTCGAGTGCTCTCTGGTTTTCTCTGTAAAGATTGGATTCTGGTGAGAGAAAAGATTTGAGAGGGTGAGTTTTCTGGGAAAGCTAGGGTTCATAGCCTGTAACTCTGTGTAACTCGAGAGATACTGTGTGAGGCTTAAGGGTTGCATTCCTTTCTTCGACAGCGGCCATGTAGGATTGTTAATCCGAACCAACTAAAATCGCTGGCGTTCGATTTTTCTCCTTTCGTTTAGTGTTTCTTGCTCTTGATCGTGGTTGATCTGCTTAAACAACAAGTACCCCTCTCTCTCTCTCTGCTCTCTCATAATATAGTATGAAACGCTTCCACTTTTCATCTTAAAATAAAAAGAGAACTCCCTCTCCCTAAACACAACGCTTTTTGCAAGTATAAAATCCTCCCACTCAAACTTGAGACTTAACCTAATATACTCACTACTCATCCCCATATCTTTCTCTGTCTGCAGTGAGACTTTCAAGTCTTTGAACAGACTAGAGAGAGTGTGGATCAATATCAATAACTAGTACTACACCTTCTCATTCTTCTAGTCTAGTCTAGTTATAATTAATAAGCTAAAAATGAAGCTTTCCAGTATTAAAACGTCAGTTCAGCCATGCAGTACGACAATATTATCCAAAACAACAGCTTCTCCAGAAAACATCCCAATGCGGCCAGTCATCCGATGCTGGTGCTGCACTCTTACTCAATATGATCGTCAGAGACTACCAAAGTTAACCCTCAAAACTCATCACCACCATAAAAGCCGTCAAGTCAACGGCTGGGAACACCTGCTTAACAGCCAAGTTCATGATCATGATCACGATCATCAGCATTCCTCGTCGTCGTCTAGATCATCATCATCACTGAGAAAGAGATGGAAGGAATACCAAGGGATAAGAAACTGGGACGGCTTGCTTGACCCTCTCGACGAGAACCTGCGGCAGGAAATACTCCGCTACGGCAAATTCGTCGACGCCTCCTATAAGTCGTTCGACTTCGACCCTTCCTCCCCTTCCTACGCCAAATGCAAATTCCCAAAGAGCTCTCTACTTGACCGCTCTGGACTCCCCTACACCGGCTACCGCCTCACCCGCCAACTTCGTGCAACCTCCGGAATCCAACTCCCCCGCTGGGTCGACCGGGCCCCCTCCTGGGTCGCTACCCAGTCAAGCTGGATTGGCTACGTCGCCGTTTGCCACGACAAGAACGAAATTGCACGCCTCGGCCGCCGCGACGTCGTCATCTCCTTCCGTGGCACAGCCACGCCGCTCGAGTGGCTCGAGAATCTCCGCGCCACTCTCACTGACATCGGTCCTTCCAATGACGGCTCCATGGTCGAGAGTGGCTTCCTCAGCCTCTACACCTCCGGTGCCCAGTCACTCCAGCAAATGGTCCGTACAGAAATCGCCAGACTCCTCCAGTCCTACGGAGACGAGCCGCTCAGCTTGACCATCACCGGCCACAGCCTAGGAGCCGCGCTCGCGACTCTCGCGGCTTTCGATGTCAAGACCCATTTCAAGCGAGCACCACTCGTAACCGTCATCTCCTTCGGCGGGCCCCGCGTCGGGAACCGAAACTTCAGGTCCCGGCTGGAGAAGCAAGGGACCAAAGTCCTCCGTATAGTGAACTCGGACGACCTTATCACGAAAGTGCCCGGGTTCGTGCTGGACGAGAATGTTGGCGATCGCCACGTGGCTTCCAAGGAGAAGGCACACGTGGCGAGTTTACCTAGCTGGATACAGAAGAGAGTAGAGGAGACGCCTTGGGTGTACGCGGAGGTGGGGAAGGAGCTTCGGCTCCGAAGCAGGGACTCGCCGTACCTCCTGGGCAGTGGCTTTAACGTCGCCACGTGTCACGAGCTGGGCACGTATCTCCACCTGGTAGAGAACTTCGTCAGCTCCACGTGTCCTTTCAGAGCCACCGCAAGGAAAATGTTGGACAGCCGTACCACCACCCGAGACACCGCCTCGGGCTTACTTCAATGACGCAGTAACCAAATATAATAATTCAATGTTGTCCGTACGTACGTTCTGATCCGTACAAACTGTCACCAAAACGGCGACGTACTGATTGTGAATACACCGACCAATGTGCACGGCCATTTCCCCTGCGCGCATTGTGTTAATTCTTTGAAAAACAAAAAGAGTATCTAAAAAAAACTAAGTGCAATCACTGACCGAGTCCAACGTACGCCGAAGTTATATGCACCGGCAAGTCACAGGATGGACAACTGCACTTCAAACCCATTTTCATATTGTAAATAAATTTTTTTTTTAAATTATGTTTCCTGCTCTTAAAGTTTATGTTTTATTCATTTAATTTTTCTCCACAATATTAACTTACATTCCGCTGTTTTAATTAATTTTTTTATTCCACTTCTGCGTAGAGGTTGATAATAATATTTGTTTGTTTGTTTTTGCGTCAACATCGAAAAAAAGCCGATTCTTGTCGGTATCTAAAGGGGTGTGAAATGACCTGCAGAACGTGTCTCTTGCCGACCATTGTATTGACCCACCGACCTGATTTGCATGCGAAAAGAAGACAAGACGTCTAATATTTCTTGTTGAAGCACGCCCTTGCCGTCCATACCGAACGCCTACCGAATTCAACATATTCCCCCCCCGCCGCAATTTTCTGGATTTCCCCGTATCTACTCCAAAGCTTTTATTCACGATCCCACTACAAAACAAACACACGCATTATCTTTACCAGCCAAAAAAAGAAATCATAATGCCCAAGATATATTTTGCAGAACACAAATACTAAATGATAAATAGAATCATATTATAAGGAATGCGTGTATAAGGAGAATCTAATATTAGGTACAGAAGCGTCTAATGTAAATTATTAGAGCTATAACCAAAACATTGCAAAGTAAATTAATAAGCATAAAACAGAAAATCATCGATATGATTGTTTAACATGATCGAAAACTCTTTTAAAAAAAGACTACAAGATAAGAAGAATGATATAATTTGCGAAAAGATTTGTTAAGAAAGACTGTGTTTGTGCGTGTAGGGCATAGTCTGGCTATATAATTGGTTAATGTATTTTAGGGGCTTCGAATAAAAATGTACGTTCTCAGAAGATCCAAAACAACCGAAGCAGCAACAAAGAGAAGGGAAGAAAAAGGGTATAGAAGTAGGAATGATAGATGCTGAAAGATGACCATTCAATAGAAATTGAGAAAATTGTTCTTAAAAAGATTACTCCCATAGAAAATTCCACAAATCTAACAAAATTACGGAAGGAATACGTTGTATGGCTGGTTTCTCTTGGGAGATAACCAAAAGATCAATGCATTAAAAACTATCATTAATGTTGTCGTAAAAATTAAAAACTACTATTGACAATCATTTGGAAAATCTTTTTCATTCCTATGAGTTATAACCCTATCATTTAAAAACTGTGGGCACCTAGTCTACTGTGTAGTGTAGTTTTTATACTGGATATTAATATTTTGTTAGTAGTAGGGTTATAAGCTTATGTTGTTAAATAAGATTGCTCATAATTTTGGCATTGAGAATATTGCCTTGATTAGAAATAAAATAAATAAATAAACGGAGAGAAGGGTGAATCCGTCACTCAAATTTATTAATCAAAAGAATATTCTCTTAATTAATTTATGCAAGAATTTTGAAGCAGCAATGGTCAAAGTCAGCAGTACTTTCTTCACTGAAGGGGAAAACAACTATTTTTATTTTTATTTTGGTTCTTTTTTTGGTTCTTGTTTTTGTTCCCTTTTTTTCCTAGTAAAACTTTTAATCCCCCATTTAAAGCACCTTCATGGCAAGAGGCAAGTTTTATTTTTAGGCTGTCAAAAAAAAAAAAAAAAAAGGTTCTTTCACAAAACCTGTTAAAAAATAAAGGTTAATACTCACAAAACTTATCAGTAAACAATCCAATAAGTGAGAGATCTTGAGTGCAATTTTTCTTGGACCACCTCCCTTAGTTTGTCCCACTGTGTACGGATATGAGGGTCTACACACATCCTTAGGGATTAGTCAAGTGCTTAAAGAGACCTGGATGTCTTAAGTTGTCAAAAAAAAAAAAATGATCAATAGAGAAGACATAATAACCATTTTACTATAAAAAAATTTTATCTTTTTTCCCTCTGTTTTAAGTTTTTTCAAAAACTATATTTTTGGTTTTTGATCTCATCTAATGCCTACCTTCAAATTAGCTTTAACACGAATCAATCCTTACATCAAATATTGATATTAATTTTAAAAAATATATATAAATTTGTGTATTACATCAAATCTGAAAGTATATATTTGATGAGATCAAAAACCAAAAGTATACTTTTTAAATTACATGGCACAAAAAGGTAAATAACCCTCCGGCCCCCCAAAAAAACCTACTGACCTAAAATAATATTTCAAAAAACATAACTCATGCCATAATGCTCTTGCCCTATTTACAATATATGTACGCATTATCCTTTCCGGTCCCTGGTCAAACTTCAATGATATATAACCTGGTAAACATTTATACACGCACAGATATATAAACGAGATATAGATATATAGATGGATAGTAATAAATTAAGTTATTTGAGCGAGAAACAGATATATAGACGGATAGATTGTAAACGGAAAGGAACCTTTTGATTTCAAAGAGTTCTTGAACTTGTTTGATTAGTTAAATCAAAAGCTTTTACTATTATAAAAATCAATGTAATAAAAGAATGTAGATGACATTTTTAAATTATCATCTACAAATGAAAATGTAAATAATTTTTTAATAAGTTTTCTTTATAGGCACCAAAGAGATAGCTCGTTCCAAAACAAAATTCAAATCAATGTCTATCTAAACACGCTCAAAAGCAGCTTTTAAACTAACTAAGAAAAAAAAAGTTATTGTAAGCCACTCTTAAGGCTTGTTTAGCAAAGTATGACTGTTCAAGAAATCTGTCAATATGCAAAATCAAACTAATTTAAGCAAAGTATGAAGGTTTTGCATTAGGTTGATAAATATTTTGGATTAGTAATAGATCGAGAAAATCCCAATTTAAAGGTTTTGGATTGAATTATAGATTGAGCAATTATCAATCCGTCAAATATCAATACGAAACCCCTATATATATGTGTTGTGTGTAATTTTAATACTATACACGATTAAATAACAAGACTATTTTATCCATCAAATATCAATACGAAACCCCTATATATATGTGTGTCTCTGTGTGTGTGTGTAATTTTAATACTATACATGATTAAATAACAAGCCTCTATTTTGAGTTTTTCTTTGTTTTTTATTTGCTTAAAAAGGCTTGATTTGGGTTTTATTGAAACTAGCTTATCTTAATTGAATGGGTTCTAAAAAATTAATTTTATTGACTTACTTTATATTATGGCGTGTTTATTTTAATTTTTGATGTTGAAAAAATTGGCTTTTTATTTTCTTATTTTTAAAGGTCCTAACTCAATCCATGAATCGGTAAAATCCAAACGGTAATGGATTGAGATTTTTTAATTCGAATATTTTTTATTGGATTTTGGATTGATATTTCCTCAATCCAAAGGTTGGATTGGATTGTAGATTATCTTCGAATCCATAAAATTCAATTCATGATCACCTCTATGACAAAGCTTTTTCTTATGCTTTTAGTCAATAGAAGACAAGAAGCAAAAGTTGTGACTTTTCAGTTAGTAATTGGAATCATACTTTTGAAAGATTCTAAAAATGATTTTGAATTTTACAATAAATAATAAAAATGTTGTAGTGAATTTAGCATGGGTTTTGGTTTCTTTTTTAAAAGTGTTTTTTTGAAAAACTATATTTTATGGCTTTGATTAGAAGCACTATAAGAAAAGCAAAGAACTTTTGATAAATCATCTAAATACTTTCAGAAGCAGCTTTGAACTTAGAAGTCAAAAATAGCTTCTAAGAAGTCTTCCCAAACAGACCCTAAAAGGTCTATTTGGAAGGACTTTTAAAAAGTTACTTTGAGCTTTTGGAGTTTAAAAGTAAATTCTAGAAATGAATGATCTGGTAGAAATATTTAACTCTCCAAAAGAGTAAAGCTACCAAATACGACTTCTAAAAAAAGCATATTTGAAATAGACTTTAAAACTTGTACTAGAATTTTACTAATATATTATAAACTTCACTATAATATTTTTATTAGTTATTAAAAAATTTTAAAAAATTTAATTCATTTAAGTTCTTTTGAAAATATGATGCCAAACACCCATTAAAAATGCACAATTTTTAATTTTTATTTTTCACTGACTAATAACATATGAAAAATCTCTACTAAACGGGCCCAAAATTCTAATCAGTGTCTATCCAAAGACGTTTAAGAACACAAGCACAAACAAAATCTCTATCAAACAGGCCTAAAATCTTAATCAGTGTCCACTAAACACATCCAAAATAGTTTTGAGACTACATAATCCAAAAATACATCTTATTTTATGCCACTCTTAAATGAGGCCTTAAAAAGATATTTAGGTCCTGGTCAAAAGAGTGACAAGTCACCAAATAAGGCTAAGCTATAGCGAATAACAACCACTGCATATAATGACAAGGAGTCAGACAAATATGAATTATTTGTAGTCTGAAAAATAATGATTCCCTAGGCGTAGAAAATCGTTGGAGATTTTCCAAACAAAGAAAAGAAAAAAAAAAGGTTGTTAACTTAAAAAAGTCTCTCAACGAGATATTCATGTAGTTGTATGGAATCCATACCTGGTAGGCATTCTCATCGCCAATCATTTGTCCCCATTTGTCAGAAGCTAACTTGTTCCATTTGCAGAGGATATATGAAACTGGAAGAGAGTGGAGTCAAAAGCTGCCCCCGGATAGATGACAGAGAACAAATATATTACGGCATAATTTGAAGATATATAAAAGAAATGGTCACTTACCACTCAAATCTTCACAATCATCACCAAACTTATTTAGACTTTCAACTTTGGAAATATTTGATTGAAAAGTCAAAATTAAATCTTCGTGAAGATAACAAGAGAAAAGCACTTTTGATTTTGATATTTCGTAAAGGGGTAGAGGCTTTCATACTTGCCTAACCACCGATCTATTTCTTTACTACCTTGGTTAAAAATATACACACACAAACAAAAAAAAAAAGAAGAGAAAAGAAAATGAGTGTAAACATTCCACTTCAAATTTAAATCTAACAGGGTGTTTGGCTAGTAGTGAAAATTATTTTTACTATAATATATGAAACTTTACACTATAGTAATTATTTTTTTTTACTGTAGTATGTGAGAGCTTTATACTGTTCATAACTGAGTTTGTGATTTACATCATCTTTAGCCAAACACCACCTAAGATCATGAAAAAGGTACCTTACTACAAGACTGTTCACACATCACGTTCTTTCCTATCTTCTAAAAAATATATCTAGAAAGAAATTCAAAACTAGATGTTCAAAATTTAAATCGAAAGTTGGTTAGAATTATGTTCCCAAATGCGATTGGGACATGTGGGAAGAAATATTTTGATTGGTTGTATAGAAAGTTGAACGATATACAGAAATTTGATTTAAAAGTATATATCTAGGATAAGGGATAATCGTGAAAATTTTAGAGAGAAAAACTGAGAATAATTCTCTTGATTAATTCGAATAAATGGTGCAGGCTACTAGAAATAGTGGAGAGAGCAAAAGACTTGTCCACTAATCATAGGATACAAAATTATTCTCCTAAAACTAGATACGCTAAACTAGGAAATTAAATCCTAAAATATTACATAATAGTCTACAACATAGTAATTGGCCCTTACTATCCGAGAATTAAATCTCAGAAATTCTACATTTCCCCTCAAACTGGGAGATAGAGATTGATCATTCTCAACTTGCAACTTAGTTCTTCAAAGTTTGTTCAAGATAGAGCCTTGGTGAGGACATCCACGATTTGATGGCGAGTTAGAGTTTGTAGGAGATTTATGATTCCACTGTCTAATTTTTCCTTGATGAAGTGATGATCAATCTTCATGTGTTTAGCTCTATCATGATGAATTGGAATTTTGGAATCCTTATTACAGCTTGATTGCCATAGAACATGTTTATTGGTCCAGTTGTAATGCACAATTCATTAAGTAGTCTTCTTAACCATATTCCTTCATAAATTCCATGTGCCATTGCTCTAAACTTAGCTTCAGTACTCCTTCGGGAGACTATTGACTGTTTCTTACTGTGCCAAGTTATAAGGTTCCCCTATATAAAGGTACTGTATCCTGTTGTCGACCTACCATCCACTATAGACCATGCCCAATCTGTATTAGCGAAAACTTCAATCTTTTTGTTAGGATTTTTGTTGAAGTATAATCCTTTCCCTGGTTTCATCTTGAGATACCTAAGTATTTTATAGACAGCTTCCATATGCTCCTTAGTGGGATTGTTCATAAATTGACTTACAACACCAACTAAAAAACCAATATCAGGTCTAGTGTGAGACAAATAGATGAGTTTTGCTACTAGTCTTTGATAATGACCTTTGTCCACAGGTACACTATCTTTTTGAGTTCCAAGTTTCACTGCTGGGTCCATAGGAGTTTCAGTTGGTTTGTTGATGCTTACCAATGAGTGGCATGGATCAACACCACGTGCGACTGCGTACGGTTCTCGGACGGCCCGTTTCTACTTGCCTTGGCCTGCTTCGGTGTACTTGCAACAAGAGGAGGGATGCTTTGAAGGTAAAAGGGGTAGGACACCGATGTGATGCCAGACAAGGGCTCTTCGATGCTCAAGGTAGGTACCGCTTGGCAGAGTATAGGAGCTTGTTGGTTGGGAAGAAGCACGTTAGCCTCTAGTTGTGGTAAATGCTCTCTATTTATAGGCTATCACTCAAATCGAATGTTAGGTGAGTTTCATCCATGACCCATGTGTCACATCAAGGCCTATCAAAGGGCAGGCAATGTGTGTTATGGCCTCCGTCGATAGATCGGCCTCCATCTAACAACAGGAGTGTGGCCATATGTTGAGCTTCTGTATTGAGTGGTTGTTTACTTGTAGGCTCTGATAATTCGACCCAAGCACGTGTCTTTCCCGAGGAGGCAAAGTGTTGTGTCGCAGCCAGCGTGGGCCCTGTAAAGCACCTTGGGAGAAAGAGCTAAGTACCAGAGGTCAAAGATTGTCTTCTCGGTAACATCTACCGAGTATAGTTACCGAGCCACCGAGGAGGTGTTCTTCGGGGGTGGCTCCAAGCACACCCCCAACTAGGGGTGAACAGCGGGTGGTTTAGCGGTTTTTGGGTGGGTGCGGGTTGGTTTTTTTAAATGATGGGTTAGTGATTAACCAACCCATAAACTGTCCATGGAATGGCGGGCGGTTTCGATTTAAATGCGGGTAGGTTGAGGCGGTTTGGGCCTACACTAATGCCCAATATAATTTTTTGAGCTTTTTTTTTAAAAAAAAAATGAAGAAAATTTGTGGAAAATATTAGATGATAATGTATGAAGCATTCCCAACAACAACCAAGTTTGATGCCTAAAGACAGTGACCATATTCACAACAAATTAAGAAACATGTCATTCATTGCAACAAGAAACATCAACTACAGATGAAGTGATGAATAAAGTCAAGAGTTCTTGTTCTTCCATAAAACATGTTCATTGGGTTTGAAAATAACAGGATACTACAGATGAAATGATGAACAAAGTCAAGTGTTCTTTTTCTTTTTAGGGCTTTTTTTTACTAACTTACTTGATTTGAATTTTGATCACTTCACAAAATAATAGGAGACTTTTCAGTTTCCAGTATGTCAAGAAGCAGCAGTGCTCGTGCCCACGCTTGAAGTGTTGGATTGTTCAATCATCTCTAAAATAAGAACAAAATCAAATAAATGATAAATTTTAAAGAATAAGTAGAATTGTAACAAACTTAAAAATTATACAATTACCTATCTCAAGATTCTTTGAAGTCTCAAGAACCTCCTACTCGTCTATATACTCCATCACAATGATTGGTTGATGAGACTCGCTCAACCAATTCTTCAAGCATATCAATGCCTCTACTGTCTTAGGACTTAGCAAGCTCCTAAAAGGATCAAGTATGCAGACTCTCATAGAAAATGCAGCCTCATATGCAACAGTTGTCACCGAAACAACAAGTACATCTGGGCCAATATGAGACAAAACTTTGTATTTCATAGAATTCACCATCCACCACTTCAAAATGTCAAAATCATCAATAATAGTTGTGTCTATATCTTTAGGAGGCACGTTCAAGTACCTGTCCTCCTTATTTTTTATTTTACCACTATCTTGATTACGCTGTTGTTGCATGAAACTATCATGCCTACTAAATTTAGTAGCTTTAGTAAGCATAAAAGATGACGACAATGAAGTTTGCTCGACAATTTCCACTTGACTTGCAGCATGAGCTTGAGGTTCTATTGGCTGTGGCAATACACCAAACTCTTTCTCGTTATAATAATCAAACATCTTTCTCAAATCATCTTCAACATTGTTTATTATAGACTTACATGTCTTTGAGTCATGAAAAGCACTCAAGCAATTATGTAAATACTCAAGCTTGTATCGAGGATCAAGGACGGTGGCAAGCAACAAACATCCATTACTCTCCTCCACTTTTCCCCAATATTTTTCATATTTGAGTCTCATGTTAGAAGCCATTGATACCAACAAAGAATTCTCAGGAGCCTCATCACTCAAATCATACAAATACTCTTGAATTTGACAAATATCCTAAAAATATTTATTAGAAGTGACATAAGTGGAACCTCTAAACCTCAAAGTGATCTCATAAAAAATAGCTAAATATTGCTCAAAGATTTTTGCATTTTCCCAATCAAGTTCATCTAGTGGCCTGTCCCCTTTTTTGCCATCCTTCTCAACCTCCTCAAAATATTTGAAATAATTTTGATCACCGTCCAACCTTTCAAATGCCTTTTGAAACTTCAATGCTTGGTTTAACATCAAATATGTAGAGTTCCATCTAGTAGTAACATCTAAGCATAAAAGTCCTTTACAAGGAATTCCTTCCACTCTCACACACTCCTTAAAAGTCAATAGTCTTGCCGTCGATGACCACATATATCTTACAGCATTTCGAATACTGTTTATCGACGCTTATTTTTCTTTTAAACCATCCTTGAAAATCAAATTGATAATGTGAGCACAACACTTCATGTGTAAGAACTTACCATCAGGTACCAACCCCTCCTTTTTCTCTTCAAATTTCTTCTTCAAGTATTTAATGGCCTTGTCATTGCTAGAAGCATTGTCAACTATCATCGAGAAAATTTTATGGATACCCTACTCAATTAAACAAGCTTCGATTGCCTTAGCAATGGTGTCTCCATGATGATCTGTAATTTGAGAGAAATTAATAATTCTTTTTTGCAAATTAAAATGATTATACACCCAATGAACTGTGATTACCATGTACCCAATATTTTGAATTGACATCCAACAATCTATAGTAATAGAAACCCTTTCCTTTTTCAAGATGTCTTTCAATTTCTTCTTCTCATCTAAATACATCTTGTAAATGTCTCTAGCAATTGTCATCCTTGATGGGGGATCAAAGCTAGGTTGAAGCTTTAGACAAAAACGCTTAAACCCCTCACTTTTGACATGCTTGAATAGCAATTTAGCCAGCATAATGTACTTAGCAACAGCTTCCCTACAAGCCTCTTTGTTGTAATGCTTAGTCACTAATTGTCCTTCATTTACTACATTGCCTCCTTTCTTTGGTTCAAATACTATGACCTTTTGTTTCTTGTCAACAGGTTTATTGGGATTTTTCAAGCAACTTTTCAAATGATTCCACAAAGTACTTGTCCCATGCTTTTTTGCTTGACTAGCAAAATTTGCCTCACAATGTTTGCACTTCGCTATTCTGTCCCCTTTCTCATCAAAATAACGAATGAAATCCTTCCAAACCTCACTAGTTTCTTTAGTAAGATTTTAGCTTTTTTGTTTTTTGGAATTTTTTCCATCTACTGTCTCTTCATCCGATTCAAACTCATTCTCAAGATCAACTGGATTTGCTTTTTTAAAAGCACTATCAACAATGCCAAAACTTGAAGAGGCTTGAGATTGACTAGAACTACCATCCATTTTTCACCTAAAGAACATCATCGAATAAGAGAAAAGCATACATGGATGCAAGGCAGTTTATTTAAAGTTTGTTAAATTGTAATTTTCTTGTTAAACATGATGAGAATACCGATTTCTTGTTAAACTAATAGATACCGTGTCCCATTTACAAGAACGCTGAATTGGATGGTAATACGCAAGGATCATAGAACTTTTGCTTCTGCCACATGTTTAGGATTTAAAAAATTTCCATCTTCAATACTAAGCCATCAGCGCTAACCTACTTAAAACCCATCATCCTCTAAATTTGATGTGCATGGTCCAAAAGGAAGTTGGTATAATTTTGACTGTCACAATCACCATGCTTCAACTTTGTAAAGAATCTTATCCTCTCAACTCACAACATGCTACATGAATTTGAAGTTCTATGGTTCTGACTAATACATCATTAAAACATTTTCATCAGAAGCAACTCAAAACCTAGCCAGCATAAACCCCCACCTCCAAGAGAGGATGTACTAGAAATTACTGAATTAAGTACATTACCCCTACTTTCAACCCCTTTTTTAATATTAAAAGACTTGAACCTAAGGTGTATTCCAATCCTATGACAAAATCACTATCTTATCTTAGACCCAAGACATAGAAAATTGGGAATTCAATTCCATAATAAACTAAACTTCCTTCAAAATTGACATACTACTTTCCTAGAGCCAAACTGAATTTCTGTACCAAAATATTGACACGTTCTTGAAGAAACAAATACCTATTTGACCGAAACTCATAGTAAGCAACTTCCTTGACAATGATAAGTAGGAAAAAACACCCATATGAAGTGGCATTTCTTTAATTTTTTAGGAAAAAAATCATAAGCAGAAAAGACTTCTTAATTAGTTATTGGCATTCTAAAACTAATATAAAAACCAGCTGAAAGCTAACATGATATATTGAACTAATTAATAGAGATGTAAATGAAAGCACCAGAGAAATATGCTATGTCTCATCAACCACAATAACTAGATTTTTGAGAATGCATATAGAAAAAGCAATAAACATACGCAAAACCAAGTTTCAGTTAGACGCTAATAGATACCGATTTCATAAAAAATGAAACAGTTCGCACAGATCTAAATTGAAAAAAAAAAGTACTGATTCAAAGAAGAATTTCATATACACAATAACCTAATGCAAAGAAAAGACAAACTCTACTAGAATCTAAAGAAAAAAAACTTTGAACTTTGAAGGGGAAAAAAAACTTACAAAGTAGAGAAGAATCAATGGAGGACGACGACACCGGCAGACGAAAGAGGAAGATAGCCACTAGAGGGGAACCAGTCAACCACTATGCCACTGCTGCTTGCCACTGAAGTCGGAAGACTCAGAACTGGAAGTGGGAAGAAGAAAAGAAAGGGGGAAAATTTGAGGGTGAAATCAATTATTTGTTTAGTTTAGGTTGAAGTTGTGAAGATGCAGATTTAGGTTAGAATTTTTTTTAAAGCATTAGGTGGGTGGGTTCGGTTTGAACCCACCCACTAAAATTCTAAACCATACCAGCCAGTCAACAAATGCAGGCAGATGGATTGCTAACATGGACCCCTTTTTTTTTGGGTGGGCCGAGCTCAGGCGTAGGCGACCGATGGTTGCGGGGTTGTTTTTGTGCAATCCTACCCCCAACAATAGCCCCCATAGTGCACCTGGTCGATGACCAGCAGGGTGGACTATGCCGAGTGGGAATATAATTTAAAAGATATTTGGTTAGGATTTTAGAAATGCTATATGAAATGAGAAAGAATATAATTTATTTGGACAAAATAACTACTAAGAGGGAAAAAAAAAATCTTCTCCTCGTAAATATACCTCTACTTCAACA
The DNA here is from genome assembly GCA_946598075.1 of Artocarpus hirsutus. Lineage (NCBI taxonomy): Eukaryota > Viridiplantae > Streptophyta > Magnoliopsida > Rosales > Moraceae > Artocarpus > Artocarpus hirsutus. The sequence continues at coordinate 2,844 of CAMOHE010049764.1, read as the reverse complement.
CCAGAAGCTTATTACCAAAAAAAAAAAAAAAAAAAGAACCCTAAGATATTTACTCATCTCCTCATTTCTATTCTTTTGAACAAACATATCCTCAGTGTGTGAGATTTGAGTTTTCATCTCATGAGAAAGGGTTGAGGGAGGTAAAGGCAATATATAGCCTAGAACAACCTTTCATATTAACCTCATTTTTTGTCCTTTGTTTTTAAGGTAAAATTTCATTCAACTAAAGGGTCTCACGAATATCAATAATAAAATGCGGATAACTCTATAATACACAATACAAGACGTTTGATAAAAATTGGTTTCATCAGTAAATTCTAATTAAGCACTAGAAAAACAATGCAAGACGGGAATAAAAATTCATTCAACTGATTCTTTGGATTTAAAATTTTGGATTGGGCTTGAATAGGTGTTTGGTGGCATTAATATTTAAATATCAATTTGAATCTTATTTGAGTTTTGAGTGTAAAATTTGATTTTTGGCTCCCTTAAATTTTCATGATTTGAATCCAATTGCTACAATATTTTCAGATTTTCTCTATCCTATACTTGTGGAGTAAAACAGCCGGAGGCCTATGATGGGCTTGTGTCGTACCAAGCCCAGCCTACCATAGTTGAAAGTTGTGCTTGGGCCATGTCTGAGGGGAAAACCTCAGGCCGAGCCCTGGCCCTTGAAGGGCCGTGCTAGGCCTAAGCCTTGCAGGGCCAGTCCTATAATTTTTAATTTTTTAATTTTTTATGTTTATTTTTAAAATAATTTATAATAAATATGACATATAAAATCATAAGACTATCAAGTGTAAAGAAATATTTCTAAATATTATATAGAGTATTGAAGAATAGAAATTCTTATTTTCTTTTCAATGTGTCATTTAAGCAAGTTTATATTTAAATTTGTGATATGTTTTATAGACATGATAAATATAGTTGGATACAAAAATCACACAAATAACTATTTAGTTGAACTCTTATTTCTTCTAAAGGTTTAAGGTTAAAACCTCAAGGTGTTCAAAATAGGGATATTTCTTGAACACCTAAAGGGCCAAGCTTGAAGAGCCTTTGGTGTGCCTAGGCTAGGCCAAGCATGTTGCATGCTTGGGCCAGCCTAGGTCCTTCGCTTGCCAGGGCCGTGTTGGCCCTACTGGCTCAGAGGGTCAGGCCCAGCCCTAGCCTATTAAGTGTGTTGTGTCAGCCTAGCCCGCTGCAATGTAGGACTGGGCTAGACCATTCCTTACATTATTGCCCGCTAGATGGCCTAGTCTATTTGACACCTCTATTTGTATGATATCTGATTAAGACAATTCTTCTTTCATTGTGTTCATAATAAAAAGAACAATAAATCAATGTTACATATTTTTTAATGTCATGAATATTAAGAACCCGTTTGTTTTAAGCATTAAGTGGATTCTTTAGACCCAAATCTTTAGATTAGAGTTGGATATACATTTTGTGACATCAATATTTGAATCCCCATTTGAACTTTAATTGAATTTTGAGTACAAAATTTGAGTTTTAACCCCCCTCTAAATTCACAAGATTTGAATCCTAATGCTAAAGTACAATATTACCTTTTTTAAGATTTTTTCTTTCCAATACTTAAGGAAAAAAAATCATCTTTTCAATTTTATATCTGATTGAGATTATTCTTCTTTCATCGTGTTCATAATGAAGAGAGGAATAAATCAAGATCCATATTGCATCTTTTTTAATATCATGAACATTAAGATTTTGTTAAATTTATTAGAAAATTAAAAAACTTTTTCCATGATCTATCCAAATACAAATTTCAATTTTCTTCCCTATTTAGATTAACACTTTAACTGCATCGAATCCGTCAACCAAACGGGCCCTAAGATTATTGAAATTTCTAGATTGATTGCTCAAACAATAAATGCATAAATAATAATTCAAACAACTATAAATGCATAAAATTTAAAGAGATAAGGAAAAAAAAGATACAACGTCATTTATAGTGGTTTGGTAAAATGCTTACGTCCACTGTTGCCAAGCAAGACGTTGACTTGACCTCTTCCACTATTTCAACTGTCTTTTTGGCACGATCACCCTAAGTATAATCTAGTGACTTCTGCCAATTTTACAGTATATGGCTAACCAAAACAACCTCAAAAATCACTAATACTTCGAAAATCTAATTCACTCGGTTTACAAGATTTGGAAATTTTAAGCTCAACATTCACAGCTTCTAGAGAAGCTTAAAATAAAATATGAAGTATACTAGAAGATGATTAAGCACACAAAGAGAATTTTTAACAAGTTTGGCTCAAGAATGATCAAAAGGCTTATTGAATGTTTAGAGATTAATACAAGAATGATTCTAGGTATTCTTGGATATCAACAAACTCAGAAACGAGGTTATTTATAGGCTAGAACCTGAAGCTAGCGGTTTATAGTTGTTTGAGGTGTAGCAGCCGTTAACCTATGCAGTCAATCACCATCTACTACCAGAACCAGCCTGTTCTGGCTGGTGCAGTTGACCGCATTATACTAGGTGAGATTAACTGCGCCTCTGCAAAAGCCTGGGTGCCAATATTTGTTTTAAAATTTTTGAAAACTATTTATAAACTAATTTATTTTAAAATGGATTTGAAAATGATTTTAACACTAATTCTTAGTCTTGAAAAACTTGTAATAAGTATAAACAAATTAGAACAATTTTTACAAGACTTAAAAATTATTTTTCATAATTTAAGAATGATAAAAATGCTTGAAATCAATTTAAGTTCTAAAATCAATTTTTGAAAAATTAATTCTTTGAGCCATTGAACTTGATAAAATAATTTCATACATGCTATAACATCATACAAGCTTAGAAATAAAAACATA